>JAJOZX010001297.1:582500-617500 GCA_023014485.1 Bathynomus jamesi
ACAGAAGTGGTGGTAGGAGTCGGGGCCGGAGTCGGGGTCGAGGTCGAGGCAGGGGAACAAGAGGAGGAAACGATGGTTGCTACAAGGCGAGTTGATGTAATTGTTTCTATAACAGCTTTCGGACGTTCTGTTGGATTTGCCGCATTTGTCAGGGCGACTGTACTTAGTCTGCCCTTTTACAATATTGAATATTGTAAAAGGTAGATTTCATGCTTTTTATACCCTATAATATATGTAGTTACCATAAAATGACGAGCAAAATTCCATAGGGAAAGCCTAAAAGTTATATAAAGGTGCACACTTGCGATGACCAATTTAGTACATCAAAAGTAAATATTTGGGCCTAACTCGTATAAATTCGTCATGCAGGAAGCAAGAATGCTTGATAGAAAGGAAAGATGATGCTTTATCATACACACTGTGACAGGCAGTTACTGTACTTCATATATTTTGTGTATCTGGCAGGGGGGGAGGATCCTTACTGGGCTCTTTATCTGAAGGGCCTGGGTTCGAATGTCAGCGGCTCGGACTTCAGATTTCGGTATTTAAGGTGCCGCACGGAGGTCAAACATTTCATTTTATTCTCCAATCGGATTATTTATATTAATATTTTTTACCCCTGAGGTAGCTGTTATCGGTGCGTCTTTTTTAATGTGGTATCCCCTATGGGCCTAATCCACAGTCCTCTAATTTTTTCTATTCCATTTATTTTCTTTATCCAAGTCCCTCTTTTATCGTAGATTTTTTAAGTTTGGAAAACGCTTACGGTGCTGCTCTACAATTTGTAGAAGATATTGTTGTTCTTCACTTTTCGTAAGATGAAGTTCTTAATTAAAGCAACACACCTCTCAGCGTTGTCATTTACAACATTCATATTTTTTACATAATTGCTAGCAGCTTTGTAGTCATCATTAGCGTTCCAATCAGCAGGATCTCTGTCCAAAAAGTCCATTGGCAATGTTAATTTTGTAAAGAAGTTGCGAGTTGTTGAACTGACGAAGCTAGCTAGTGTTTTGTCTTGTAGGTTAGGGTCATTCACATTCAAATTTATCCGTTTAGGAGGATTTTGAGAGCCATTCACATCCAGCGCCTTCACCATTTCTCGCTTGACTTCCAGTGACGTTTCTTCATCAAAAAAAGAAAGTCCGATGAGCTCTTCATTCAAATACCAGAGATGGCGAGGGAGCGCTTTAGATGCAGCTATAGATATTTCTTTGTCATCGTAGGATTGAAGTTTCTTGAGAAGAGATAGGTCATTAGCTGGTGCAGAGGAAGCAATGGGTGCTAAAAACCATTCATTTACGTAGCATCGAACAGCATATAATGCAAAACGTTGCATCCCTTCTAGTTCATGTCTAGTGACTTCCATTTGTTTGTGGAAAAGACAAATTTTTATTGCATATCACTCACGCCATCCATCGCACACGGTGCAACGCTCCGGGTTGATGGAATTTAATGCCATCAAAAGGAACATCTCCAAGGTATATGACTGTCAAATCTAAGAGTTCTCGGTAATCTGCTCGAGGTTGTAATTTAGTCAAATGTTGCTTGCAATTTTCAATTATACTGGGCTTTTCCGGTACATCGATTTGAACAATTTCAAACTTGTTTGTGTCAAAAGTCTTCCATTTATTTTTAAGACGCTTAAATAACAAGATATCCTGACAACCAGTGGCAGCGCCGTGACATTTGTCAAAGACGGATGCTATTACTATTTCGAGAATGTGATGTCTATAAGCTAGTCCGAGGAGCGGCCGTTCAAGTATGCTTTCAATAAGAGTACATGCTCTTTTTTTATCGTCAGTGTTGTTTGCAGTTGTGTCAAAGCACATTGCCTGCACACAATCTCGTAGCCCCTAGTCATCCAAAGCTTCGACCACAGTACCTGCAATGTTTTTTCCTGTGCCAGATTTAAGTTTAGGTACTGAGAGAAGCTTAGATTTTCCTCCGCCTGATACAATAATTGGAAGTCTATCCACACTATCATCATCACCAGTAAGATCTTGGATAAGCTTTCCGTCCCAATGAACTGTTAGAGGAATATCAGTTTCAAATGATTGCTTGGTGTCATCCGTAATTTGCTGACGAACTGATATTCGTTTTCTCCCTATTGAACTTCTACTTAGAACAATATCAACAACTTCATATCCAAGAGAAGATGCAGTAGCTGCTACTACTGATATGCTTGGCGATCACTTAGTTTGTTTCTGTCCAGTGTCATTGCTAATTCTGTTGATACAACCATTGCTGGTTTATGACTACCAAGTTTCTCCTTTATGGTGACTGGTGTATTTGATGTACTTGGCTCTTCCTCGGAGGAACTACTATTTGACGAAAATTGAGTCATTGTTGTGTTCATTTTCTTTCTCAGTTTCTTTCTTAACTTGGCGTTGAAATGCTTCATCTCTAGATCTTCTTTTAGATTGTTTGAGAGCACATATTTTGTCCACACTTCCTATGTAGCCTCTCCTCCCCTTCTCTCGTTGAGCTTGTAGAAAAGCTCTGTCTTCTTCTTCTGTCATTTTTTGCAGAGCATTGGCATGGGCGATATCGAATAAATCGTCGAAACGTTCTTGAAAAGAAGTTTCTTTATCTATTTGTCTGTGAACGTCTAGGTTTAGGTTTTTGAAGTCCTCTATAATTAAAATACTATTCTATTTTTTTCATAACATTGCGATAGTCAGCAGTTGGTGTATTTGCCATCTCCCAAAATTTCAATACTTCAGCGCAAACAGCTTTAGATGCATCTTTCAACGTCTTTTTGGCATGTAGATGAAAAATAAGCCGCAGAACGTCACCATAGGATGGTAGCTTTCTTCCACATATTGTCTCAATTGTTTGTCCAATAAGCCCACATTGCTGTTGATTTTCTAGTCGCTACTGAACTTGCCATATTTTACATCCTGTTTGTGCATGATGCCATTTGACACTTCCTACACTGCTATGCTGCTATCATCTCAACAACACAAGTAACATACCTACAGAAGAACTATGTACTACACAATCCATATAATATTACTAATTTTTTTTATTTCTGATATTTTTACAGTAGTGCGGCACCCCTAAATATACTTCAAATGAGCTGATAGTTTTGTCAGAAGTTATTCTTATAAAGGTTCACAATAATTTGAGGTACCATGTTATGATTTCAAAAATTGGTTTTGGACCAGTCTTATATATATATTATATATTTATATATTTATCTATTTATTATATATTTATATATTTTGTCCGAGAATTATCTGTACAATTTTTGGCTGTTATTAAAAGTCAACCATGAAGTGTAGAAATTCCAGTGTTGTCCCATTTTACAGAGAATCTCATTAAGTTTTTTCTGATACCAAGTTTTGACAAGTTTTTTAGAAATTCCAGTGTGTCCGAACATTATCTGTACAATTTCATCTTTTAATAAAATTCTTGATAACACACGTAAAATTCTTAAACAAGATTATTTAGAATCTGTATTTTCAAGTTTTTTTATTAAAGTAACGTTGTTACAAACATTCGATATGTGCACCATTAGTGATTCGCAAAACATCCAATCGATACTCCAAATGTTGCCATGTACGCTGCAGCATATCCACATCAATTCGCTCAATAGCAGCTGTGATTCTTGCTTTTAAATCATCAATGTCTGTCACCCGCGTACATTTCTAAAAAACTTGTCAAAACGTGGTATCAGAAAAAACTTAGAGATTCTCTGTAAAATGGGACAACGCTGGAATTTCTACACTTCATGGTTGACTTTTAATAACAGCCAAAAATTGTACAGATAATTCTCGGACACCCTGTATATATAATTTTTTTTTTTAACTATTAAGCTTATCCACAGTAAAAAATTTATTTTAAAGAGTTCTTTTATTATTATAATAAAAATTATCTACCACAGTCATTCTCAACCGGGTGCCTGAGGCACACCAGTGTGATCAGAAAATGTGGTGTGACCAATATCAGTGGCGTGCCCATGTAACGTAACGCAACAAATGCTAACTAGTAACTACTAAACTGTAAAGCAGTGGTTCTTAGCCGGAGTGTGACCAGGTGAAAAAAAAAGGTTGAGAACCACTGATCTACCATTTTTAAAGCATATCACAATATTACCTATTACAGTAAATAGGGCATATAATGATTGATAGCCTATAATTAACATTTATTCCAATAACATTTTAAATAGTTAAGGTATGCAAAACATCGAGGCTGCAGACCTGCCAACTATGCATTTTAGGGTGGTGATACGCGGATACGCATTTCTTGACAAATGGTACGCAAAAAAGCAATTTCGGGAAGCTGAACAATCGGACGTCGCACAGATCTTCTGTCATGGACTAAGATGACTCCTATAAATTTCGAAAAATAGTGAATAATGTATTAATGCTTAAATTTCACATTTTATTGATGAATATACAGGGTGTACATAGTCAGGATCTATTTTTGTGAAGCACTTGGAAATTATATGGAATTCAATCATAAAATGATAGTGGTAACATTTATTAAATAATTAAGAGTAGGATTCGACGTGACCCCATCAGTATCCCTGCACAGCTCAAATCGTTCCGCAGCATTTCTAAACACATTCTGGTGCATTTGCGGGGTTATGTTATCTGCAGCAGTTCGTATACGTGTACGTAAGTTTTCAAGACTCGTAATCTTCGTCTGATAGACGTGCGACTCGATAAAGCCCCATGCAAAGAAATCTAAAGGGGTTAAATCTGGTCATCTCGCGACACAAGGTCTGTTGCTTCCGCGTCCGATCCAGCGATTTGAAAAACGTCCATTTAAATAATCCTGAACAATTTTGGCATAGTGACAAGGAGCACCGTCATGTTGATAGACGACGGTACTAACAATCCTATCCCAGTCGTCTATCAACATGATGGTGCTCCTTGTCACTATGCCAAAATTGTTCAGGATTATCTAAATGGACTTTTTCCAAATCGCTGGATCGGACGCGGAAGCAACAGAACTTGGCCAGCGAGATCACCAGATTTAACCCCTTTCGATTTCTTTGCATGGGGCTTTATCAAATCGCACGTCTATCAGACGAAGATTACGAGTCTTGAAAACTTACGTATACGAACTGCTGCAGATAACATAACCCCGCAAATGCTCCAGAATGTGTTTAGAAATGCTGCGGAACGATTTGAGCTGTGCAGGGATACTGATGGGCGTCACGTCGAATCCTACTCTTAATTATGTAATAAATGTTACCACTTTATCATTTTATGATTGAATTCCATATAATTTCCAAGTGCTTCACAAAAATAGATCCTGACTTTATGTACACCCTGTACAATATACTTTCTTATGCTTCCCATGAAATGAGAGCAAGATTTGACACAACACTAGTTTCAAATGTTACATAGCAGTTTGAGAAACGAGAAAAAGAAAAATATTGAGAAATAATGAGAATTGGTGCTTACAGAAAAAAGTAACTCCTTTTTAGGAGAGTGCACCAGAATGCACGATTAGTCTATCGGTTTTAAACATATTTCCCTGGGCGCATGGTCCCCCCTCCTTAGATTTGCATCGTGGCTTCAGCGCTTGCATAGTGATACGCATTTTCATATTCCAATGTTGGCAGGTCTGAAGCTGTCTAAACTAGGAGCGCCTTTGTTAAAAACGTCTATCAGTCGAAGCTCGTTGTGTGATAAGTGTTAATCGAAATTTAATGTTAATTTTTATTTTTGTAATAGTTAACCAGTCTGTTATGCATCTGTATATTGCTCTGATAAAGGGCATCACCCGTTGCATCCACCCTGGCGTGAGACTGCAGTCAAGATAATGTGTACAAACTTAATTTTGTAGACTGGTGGAAATGGTAAAAACGGTACATTTATTGTTAGTTATCAGCATTTGAGGACTTCTCAGTAGCCCACCATAAGATTTTCCTTCCTCTTAACCGTTTCTATTGCATAGTGACTTCAATAATATCCTTAGTTAATAAGATGCACTTGGCCTGGTTTGAGAGTTAATCCAATAAAGTTGCTCTGCAACATTGGAATTGCTTTTTAATGGTTCATAAGTAGTTTTCTCTTAGGGTCCATTCAAGTATTATGTAACACATTTTGGGGAGAATTTTAACCCCTCCCTTGTAACGCTTTGTCAGTGTGAAGCCTCCCACCTAACTTTAATATATAACACCTGGTCATCCCCCCCCCTCCCCTACTTTTAATTAGGATGGGGGGATGGTCACGGTCCTTTAATACGCTTTTCGGCACCTAGGCCAAATCAGTGCCAAAAATTTGGGTGTTGGTACCAGTTCTAGTCTTTTATTGTGCTCCTTTAAGCAATCGCAGACATTTGTTGAAGGTGGGACACCTGTAATTTCAGTAACAGCCCATGCCCCTTTGTGGGAGGAAGTATGAATTACATGTGTATATGTAAAGTATGCCTATTGTGTATCCTTCCCCCTATGATGATGATGTAACACATCCCATGACACCCCTCCCCCGTCGAGTGTTATGTAATTGAATGGCCCCTTGGTGCTCTTTGAACAGATAGGAATATTTTTTATGTAATGTCTGTGTGTGTGTACTATTGAATTGTTATTAGTCACTTAATTTATAGGCAGAATATACAAGCCAACATATACTTCGTCTCCATTTAGCCTTTCCTACTATACATTTTTGGGCATATGGGCTCCGTTTTAGTTTTCTCTTGCTATTACAGTACCATTAAAATTTTGTTTTGAAGATCTAGCAATGCCTGTTTGCATTGAAGCTGCTTTAATTCATTTGAGTAATAAAATTTAATAAAAAATAAACTTGTCCCTTCACATCTTTGTGCTAACCTCAAGTTTCCATATCTTTTAATTTTCACTTCTGCGATCTTTTACACATATACACGCCTATTTTTCTTGTGAAAATACTGCTTCAATATCCATTGTCTTGACTTCGTAGTTTTCATTTGCCCGTTATTACCTTGAAAACATTTTGAAGTTTATTTTAGCGCTGTTAGGGAGTGAACCTGAATGTGACTGTTCTTCAAAGCCACTCAACTACGTGTCGAGCTTTTAAATCCTTTTTACCATCTGGAAAATTATTTTTCCTTTATGACCCGTCTTGTAATTGCTGTATTTTGTCCTCTATTCCAACATCGATATTTACCTTGGAACATTTCCAATTTGCTAATTCTTTTACTTAAGCTTCGGTAACTAGCATTTTTTTTTTTTTAAGAAATAAACAACTTTTTAGATAGCGGGTATACCCTGGGTTGATGTTGGCATTTGGTATATCTCTAGTAACAATGGCCAATGTCAATTATTTGGGTTCTTCATTTCCACGCTCTGATTTTCATCTTCAAACTTGTGAATAATTTCATAATATTTAGGATTACGTAACATACATACATATATATATAATATAAATTTTTTTTTTTTTTTTTTTTTTTTTTTTATGATGATGATGATGTTCATTAGGAGTTTTAAAATTTTCTTTGTGTAGTGTATCAGTATTTACAGCTTTTGTTAATCGGTTTCTTCATATTTTAAATAGGTTCTCAGACTCAGAATTTATAAGTAGCTTTTTAAATTGTCTTCAGTATTTATCTCTGGTAGCTTTATTTTATAGAGAAGATTTGTTTCCAGTTTAAGTTACGTGTTGGCACGCTAATTGGTCGTCATGGCATCCTTTACCCTCCTCATCTCTGATGAACTTCCCTGAGCCACCCCAACGGTTACTATCCTCGCACGTAGATTATTTTATCACCAGGATTGAAGTTTCTCCGCTGTTCTAAAGTAGTTTTAATTAGGGGTGCACCGGATATGATATCCGACCGGATATTGCAAAATATCCGGTATCCGGCAATATGTGGGTCATATCCGGCCGGATATAGGCCAAGACATTAGAAAATTAACACCTGTGTGAAAATCTGCCATAATATGATTACAACACATTACAAATAATATTTTATATACAAAAAATGGAAAGCCCTCCAGGGCCCACCCCTAAACCAGTCCAGCAACACTTTTTATATTAAATCAACACAATACTGATGACAAGAATAAATAAAACATCTGTCCATCCTTAACGATTACAGTTCTATTAATATAATCAGAGCTTTTTATAAAAACGTCTCGGCGTTAAATTTTTTTAAAAGAGTAAAATACTGCTAAACCCCTGCACTTTCCATTCTTTTTTCTTTTCCTTTATTTTCAAAAACATTACAAGCTTGACAAATGTAAAACAATAAATTGAATACAATATAAAATGCCTGGAATGAAATCAATGAATGGAGGGCAGTATTGTGTAGGTCAGATGCCGCCATTCAGCCTGGAGGTCTTCAGAATAAAAAAAACTCAACAACAGTGCTTTAGAACTTTTTTTCGTTGTGGTGTAGAAACAAGAGCATTTCTCCTCTTTTAGGCAATATTCGGGATCGCCTTGCTTCATAGATGTTTCCATATTCAGAAAACATTTTCTCTGAAAATACAGAGGATGCGGGTGTGCAGAGAAGCTGTGAAACAAGTTTCAAGGAGAGGAAATCGGTCTCCTGCTTCCAAATTTGAACTGGACAGCGTTTCCTATCTACAAGAGGTTCAGATGCATATCGGTCTAACTGCAATCAGTAGAACAGGAGCAGTTTTTTTTTTCAACCTTTCTTCTCTTGTAACTTATTTCCCCAGATTGCTCTCCTTTTGTGATCTCCATAAAACGCTTCAAGAATGTCCTTCGTTTTTCCTCTTTCGCATAGGAGAACTGGAATTTGAGCCTCTTTCGCTTCCACTTTCATTACCTTCACTCATTTTCATTAGAATCATTACCACCACCGTCATTTCCAATACCTATGACTTCTTCAATCAGCCAGGATTTAGCCTGCTCTTTTTGATCTTGTTGAAAGAAAGATAACTTATACCGCGGATCTGTTGCAGTCGCAGTCACATAAGCCCTGTTTTTCATTGTTCAAAGACTTCCCATCATTACTCTCCGACAAGAAATGCGCTCGAAGAGAAGTCAGGAGTTCTCTCTCTGTCGTTTGAACACCTTGGTCATCATGGCCAATCTTTGAAAGAAATCTTTATAAAATACAAATGCTTGGGATTACGGAAGACGAAGTTGATTTTTCCGACCTCATTTCCTGAGTGAGTTGGAAGAATGGTTTTAATATTTTAAGGAGATTTCGTATCAGTGTCCACTCGAAGGATGTGATGGTAGGTAATTCACTACGATCAGTTGCACTGGAATTTTTAATTTATATAATCTTTCTAGCATCAAATATGCACTGTTCCAACGTGTTGGAACATCTTGAACCAATAGGAGAGGCTCAAGATTTTGCTGCACTTGAATGTGTTTGAAATTGTTACAGGCCAAAGGAGAATGATTAAAGCGAGTTGCAAGGCGGCGACTTTTTGCAAGAATAACAATTACACCTCTGAACGATAATTGAGTCACTAATAACCAGTTGAAGTAAATGAATGCTGCAGTGTATTGAAGGTATTTCAGCCAGGTCACTACCAAGAGCCATATTACTAGCTCCATCCCTCACCAATAAATTCCTCTTATTTGCATAAAGATCCCAACTATCCCACATAGAGCGAAACTTTTCAGGTATATTCTTGCCAGTATGCGACCCTGAGAAATGATAGGCATGTAGCACAGCATCGTATCTTTCAAAATCTTTACCTATCCAGTGACCCGATAATGATATAAAACTTTCTTGAGAGGTTGTGCATGTCTATATATCTGAAGAAAAGCTGACATGCTTTACTTCTTCCAGCTTCTGAGCAATTTTAGACTTGAACTCATTATAAAGACGAGGAATTATAGTATCAGAAGTACCTTCTGCTCGGTAAGAGATATCTGGGTTGGAGGTAGGCCATTAGATCAATAAAACCATCATCTTCAACTAAAGTAAATGGCTGGTTGTCCAAAGCCATCATCATGCCAATTTTACGGTGAATCATGACAGACTGGAATCATTGATGTCCCATATTTTTTTTAGATGAAAAGCTTTCCTCTATTGAGATCTGCTTACTCATTTGGTCCATTTTCTTTTCTTTCAGAGTACTACCAGTAGAAGTAATATGTAGACGCCTGACACACATCGACGCATTGACTCTACTGCGCATGCGCGGTTATATTTTTTTATTTTAATAAATTAATGTAAATATATACATATATACAATAAAATGTAATTTTAAATTTATCTATTACATTATGTATTTGTAAATTATTTATTAAAAAATAGATTGGATCATTTTAACATATTGCTTCCCATAATGTTTTTGATATTAATATAAATGGAATACTAACCTAACTTAACCTTACCTAATTTAAAATTATTAAAATGCAATGTAATTGCATTAATTTATTAAAATTAAAAAAAATATAACCGCGCATGCGCAGTAGTCAAGGCGTCGATGTGTCACAGGCGTCTACATGTTACGCCACAGCATCAGTTCATTCGCGGAAGTCATACAGTGCACCCTTGTCACTCTTTTTAGTGTTTGCTTTTGAAACTGAATTTTTTTCAGCTTAATTTGAACAAAGATGCCTCGTAATTGCGTGAACAGTGTAGATAACTTCTGTTATGTTTGTGGAGAATTGACTTTTGCATCACAAAAGCGTGCTATAACCGCCGTGATTAGGAAAGCCTATCACCTTTATTTTGGCTGTAAGATTGGAGATCAGGACAAGAGCTGGGCCCCACACACATGCAATACTTGTGCAACAAACCTTCGCCAGTGGTTGAATCGGGAAAGGAAATCTCTGCCTTTTGCATTGCCAATGGTGTGGAGGGAACAAACAGATCATGTCAGCAATTGTTACTTCTGCATGGTGCCTCCAGTCAAGAAAGGTATTTGCAAGAAGAAAAAGTGGATTTTACAATATCCGAATATACCTTTGCTATACGCCCGGTACCTCACGGCGAAGGACTACCCGTTCCTGAGCCCCTACACTCATTCTCCCTGGAGTCAGAGGACGAGGAGAATGAAGGAACCTGCGAAACTTGAGCCTTCAACTTCACAAGACCCTGAATTTGTTTATAACTTGACATCATCTAAACCGCACATGATAACTCAGAATGAATTAAACGACCTTATCCGAGATTTAGAACTGCCAAAGAGTAAGGCAGAGCTGTTGGGCTCCAGATTGCAGCAGTGGAATCTCCTCGCTGAAAATGTTAGTGTGTGTAAGTTTCGTGACCGTCAAAAAGATTGTCCCATTCTTCATGGAAGGTGACCTTGTAGCTTGCAACGACATCGATGGCCTGATGGCAGCTCTCAACATTATTCACAATCCTGATGAGTGGAGACTGTTCATTGATTCATCGAAGTTGAGTCTAAAAGCTGTTTTGTTGCATGTTGGCAACGTATTGCCATCAATTCCAGTTGGTCATGCAATCCACATGAAGGAAAATATGACAAGATGATGATGCAACTTTAGAACTGCATAAACTATGACAAACATCAGTGGCAGGTTTGTGGTGACTGACAAGTTGTAGACAGATGTTCGACTACAGACGGGATACACAAAGTATAGTATATTTTCTATATATGTGTGATAGATGGGCTATGATTTGAACTAACTTGACTTGTAACTAGATACTGTTTTACCGACATTTTCTCTAACTCTGGCGAGGCTCTAACTCTGAGAGCAGCCATGAGATGAATGTTCTATATATATATTCGTTATATGTGAGAAATGTAATTAGATACGTTGCGGGGGTAGACAACGAAGAGCATGATCTAAAAATAGACAAGGCGAGTATGAGCTAAGAATAGAAATAAAGACTGACGTCATTTCTAAATATATTTTTGTTGATGGACAGTTTCACGGTAATACTAGCGTGAATCTGTCACCAAAATTTATGGAATGAAAAATTAAAAAACTAGAATGAAAATTTTGAATTTTTTTTATTGCTTAATACCATACAATTTAACATAGAAAGTAATCGTATTAACATACGTAAAAGCAAATTCATTTTGAAAGGCTACTTCAGGAGTAAATTTACCAACATATAATCTACCTAAAACTTTAGACAAATCAGCAGTAGATATCTTTATAACAGAACGAGGGAATTGAGCGGTAACAGATTTACCTAACTCTCAACCAGTATTAATCCTACGATACATTCTCAAACCTTTAAAGGGATCAAACCAATGAGTTCGTGGATGAGCCATAACTTGCTCAAAACTATGAGTAGTATCAGTATTAGGCTCCCAAAGAGCAACATGGGGAACAATTAAATATGGGGCAGGGGAAATACCTACATTAGGAGCACGGTCTGCTTCCGATTTCCTTTTAACAAAAGAATCCTCAAAATGAATAACATAACCAGAGGTATTCATCATAGGAACAGACTGAATAGATACCCCCGTAACCCTATAATAATTAAAATTTAAAATAGTATTTTTAGATGAATCAGGCAATAAAGATAAACTTAAATTATAAAATCCATCAGTATTAACTCCTAAAGTATTTTTATCTACATAAACAAATTTCATTGAAGCACTAAAAAGCCTCCTTAAAACGTCTTCGAAATCTGAGACGACGAGAAGAATGATGACGTAATTGACCTTGACGATACATCTTAATTATATTGAGCAAACTTACGTACAACTACTATCTGGAAAGGCAAAAAACAAATGGTTATAATGGAAAAGCTTTATTTATAGATTCTGATTACATCATGTGAGGTAGAGTATCCTGATTTAGCTTAGCTGTTCATTGATTCATCGAAGTTGAGTCTAAAAGCTGTTTTGTTGCATGTTGGCAACGTATTGCCATCAATTCCAGTTGGTCATGCAGTCCACATGAAGGAAACATATGACAAGATGAATTAGCAACTTTATGAACTGCATAAACTATGACAAACATCAGTGGCAGGTTTGTGGTGACTTGAAAGTTGTTGCTATCGTGCTTGGACTGCAGCCGGGCTACACTAAGTATTGCTGTTTTCTGTGTGAATGGGATAGTCGGGCTAGGACTTCTCATTACATCAAGAAGGATTGGCCACTCCTATACTCATTGGAACCTGGAACAAAAAATGTTCAGTATCCTCCACTTGTAGAATCGAGCAAGATTTTGTTACCACCCTTACACATCAAACTGGGCCTCATGAAAAGTTTTGTTAAGGCTATGGATAAAACGGGGGCAGCTTTTAAGTACCTCGGTGGTAAATTCCCAAAGCTCAGTGAAGCAGAAATCAAGGAGGGTATATTTGTCGGTCTACAGATCCGCGAGCTTCTTAGAGATTAGTAGTTCGACCGTATCCTAGGTGGTGAGAAGAAGAGAGCGTGGAATGCTTTCCGGTTAGTAGCAACCAATTTTCTCAGAAATACCAAAGCTGACAATTACAGGGAGCTGGTGGAAAACCTGCTGTTTTCCTATCGAAAAATGGGCTGCAATATGTCTTTAAAGATACATTTCCTCCATTCGCACCTGGGATTTTTTCCGGCCAACTGCGGAGCAGTCAGCGATGAACAAGGTGAACGTTTCCACCAGGATATCTCAGCGATGGAGAAACTCTACCAGGGGAAATGGAGTCCATCATTGTTAGCAGACTACTGCTGGACAATAACAAGAGATGCTCCAGAAGTTGAATACAAGAGACGAGCAAAGAAGCGACGGGTTGAATCAATATAAGTGACTGCATTATACAGGTATGTTACTAATATATGGTATACATTAGTGATGGATCGAGTGGTCGGTTTTTCACAACCGCGGTTGCGGTTGTCGAATTTTTTCCAACCGCGGTTGCGGTTATCATATACTAGGAAAAATGCGTAATTATTAACTGGATTTAGCCACTATAGTGCGATTTAGCCACACTTGGTACATAATATATACTAAATAGTATTTATTTAGTAAATACCTTATGTTGAACACAAGTTTTGCAATACACCGCTACCGCTATTTGTGTTGCAAAACTTGTGTTCAACATAAGGTATTTACTAAATAAATACTATTTAAATGAAGTATATTCTAAACTTATATAGCTATTATGAAAGAATAGGTCAAATTAATTAAAACCATATTTTGCACTAAGTGTGTTACCAGGATGAGGGACGAGGACCCATCGCACTGTTCATCCCACCTACCACTTTCCCCAGCCTCCACCCATTGGAAAGTTATGGATTATTATTCATTTGAAAAACTGATGTCAAACTTAATGACAGGCAGTGTGAATTTCAAGAATAATATTTTTGCTGCATTTTCACCTTACAACCGCAACCGCACTTATGGAACGGCGGTTACGGTTGCGGTTGTAGTGCGGTTGCGGTTGCGGTTATTCGATCCATCACTAGTATACATATACGCAAAATGTGTAACAAATTTTCTTTGAAACTAGCCAATCGATTGTTTTTATGGTCATTCGTTTTCAGCACCCCAAAATCCATAATAGGAAACATTTTATCTTCGAAGCACAAACTTTTTCAAAATTTGTAGACCAGTGTAATCTTTTGGCAAATATTACACTTTGCAGTGATATCGCTAGGATCATTTATTGTATACAGTGACCACACAAAACTTGTCATGATTAATACTTAATAGTTTAATACAACACAAGAACCTGAAAGAGGAGAAAACAATTAAACATATGAATATACTTAAATTATTTATCTTATATTTGGGGGAGCGCTTGCCCCCAATGCAAAACAAAACATAGCAATATGAGTAAAAATAATACGGTACCTAATAATATATATACGGCCGGCTAGATATGGGCATATCCGGTATCCGGCCGGATATGAAAAATTCATATCCGTTGCACCCCTAGTTTTAATGCGATCTTTACACTTTCTGAAGCGACAACTTTCAAAGCCCTTCCATTTCCATACAGTATTTTCGCCACTTATTGAACCTTCATATGTTGGCAGTTTATTAGTGTTGTGGGTAAGTAGTGTGGGCGCAAAATGGACGAGTGCAAGGATGTTGCAGAGACGATGATCAATGTTGCAAAGGGGGGTATGCAACAACTCAATGTTGCCAAGGGGGGAGGGGAGGCAGGATGACCCCCAAAGGGGTAGCCTTAACCTGAGAGGAGACGGACGGAGGCGGCCTTTGGGGTAGAAGGTGGGATGTCCTCGGGCCCCCCCCCCAAAGGGAAACTTAACCTAAGTTTTAACCTAAGAAGGAAGGAGAGAGTTCTTTATTCCCCAAAGTCTGCATCATTATGAACGTCCTGAAGCCAAGCAGGTCTTATGTAGAGGATGGTGAGTTGCCAGATATCACTTTTTATATATGGAGGGGGTTACCAGATAACATTTATTTTAATTCTTCAGGTATACATTATTAGGGTGAGTTGCTAGATACCACCACTTATTTAATTTACACGAGTTACCAAATAATGTTTTTATTCATATGAAGGGATTACCAGATACACCATTTATTTAAATTTTATTTATTAGGGAGAGTTGGCAGATACGCCATTTATTTTAATTCACACGAGATGCCAAATAATGTTTTTATTTATTAAAAGCTTGCGCAACTTTCTCCTTAGTTATTCAACAAGAGAGCTAGTTATTAAAACGAAACAATATTAACAATAAAAGAAATACATTTAAACTGAAATAAATAAAACACCTTTGCATCATTGTTTATCTAGACGAATTATTGGAAATATATAGAAGATAAATATACACTCCTATGCATACGATCAAAAAATAAAATAAAAATAGTATAAGAAATATGAACGAGGAATATATATGATCAAAAAATGTAACCATCAATATAGCAGTACAGGAGAAATATATATATACACAAACAATTATATTAAATAATTAAATATATTGAAAATAAATACACACTTTATCTTCTGCACAAAATAAAAAAATATAAGAAATATGAAACGTATAATCGTCAAAATAATAGTTCAGGCGAAACACACACACACACACACACACACACACATTATTGATTTTAAATCTGTTAAAAATGATTATCAGAAATCAACTTAAAGGGTTTGCATCAGACAATCGGTCAGACGCAGCGCTCAACTCAAATGATGCATGCAATTGTCCTAACTCTTGTATTATTATTATTATTATTATTATTATTATTACGTGCTGTGATTTTACGAAGTTCAAGCTTATCCCCCTCCTCTAGCTGGCCTGAAGTAGTGAGTTGACTTCTTTTACTCCACTTCACATAGGTATACCCGACCCATTGGGACTTGTTCTGTACTATACGTCTAATATTCTTTTACACCATAGATTTTAGTTCTTACTTTTTTTTTTCCCGTACCGTAATAGTTGAAATTTCTGTTAAACTTCGTCTTTTGTGGCGGTGCTTGGGGATCATGCGTATAAAAGGAAATATTTTCAGCTGGGAGTCAGTAATTATTTTCACCAGTGAATAAACATTCCCTCCGCCATGAATCAAGAACTTTATAGTTTACCGGATTTATATAAATTAATAATCATCAACAATTAATCTTTTTAACGCCGCTGACCGGAGTGGATTATTTCCAACGCAAACCGTTGATGATTATTTGCAATGATGCTCCTTACGATCCGACGCAAGGGACTGCCGTAGAAATGTAAGTGCCTATAATTTTATATTTTGAGTCAATTACTCACAAACTTGTGCGTGCCAGAAAGAGCACTGTTCTGGATTAATTCGTCATATATATATATATGGAGGGTTGTAGTAATTCACCTCCACATTAAAAATACTTCATTTAGGTAACCGCAATTATAGATTAATTTGCAATTATGCTAAAATCCTGTTTTGAATCAGATTTTTTATAGCAATCTTTTGCATGTTTTTTATATAAACTCAAATGTTCGTAATTATCTCTTAAAAGAACTTCTCTGAGCGGTTCAGAGATATCTTCACATTGTAATACTCTTATATGTATACTCTGTGTTTTTTATTAAAAAAGATTCAGTATGAACTAATGAATTATTCTTTCTTCTTTAAGGTCCGATGAGGATTTGACGTGTTATACAAATTTTTCGTTTTAAAGAACCCCATGTCATGGACCTGAATACGGAGGTGGGAGATTTACCGAGTAATCAGCCCAACGGATGTCACATCATTAACGAAATAATGTAAGTGTGTTTTAGATCTTTTTTGGGGGGAAGAAGACTGTATTTTCATCAATTTATTAAATGAAAGAAACCCTGTTTTTAGTACAATAACCATCTTAAACTACAGAATATACAAATTAACATTATTGGTTATATATATATATATATATATATATATATATATATACACACACACTAACGAAACATCATCATACTATACAACGAGTACGCACAATTGGAAAGCGGCTTTTTATCTGTCTGCATACCATTTCATCGTTTCGTTGAGTGACACGGGTCGAATAATTTTAAAAAGTTTATAAAGTCTTTACCGCGTGACATATGCATGAGAAATGAAAGGCAGTACATTCCACACGTATTACTAAAATATCCTTGTAACCGGAATGGGTTCCTTACAACTTCGGGGATATGCAACTGGCCGATAAATTTTACAATAACAGGGTCACTCCAGGGTTGAGTCCCGAGTGAATCAAAATAGTACAGGCGGTCCCTATTTTTAAAATAGATTGCAAACCAATGAATCCCTTCATTACCAACGACATCTGTGTTCACAAAAAGACTACCGCATCTCGCGTAGTTGGCAAATTCAATGTTTCATTCTTCACAAACCGATAAATTTGGAACGTATGATTCGTTCACTATTCATTAATCTGAAGTGTATTCGTATCCGTTTTAAAAGTCAGTGATAACTTCCCTAAATCTGTCTACTTCTACTAGGGCTTGTGACTCGAGATATACTAGTACACTAATAGGTTCGTCTATAGACTTGGTGAATTCCGACCTGACTTAGATGTTTCCGCTCTGTTGTGGGCTTAAATGTGGACTTAACGGATGAAGGTTAAATTGATCAGTGAATTCTTTCTGCGTTATCCCATTCCCGAGCTCATCACAATCACCTGCAATATGGGCCAGATTACTATATGCTCTCGCACAAAGAGGTAACACAGTATCTGATGAACAGTCCGTATTCAATATTCCCCCAACGCAATGCCATTAACGTATAGTTATATTTTTAAGTCCGAAATTCTCGAATTTAAAGGCGCACTTTTTATATTTTCCATTCACCGAAGCATGGTTCTGCATTCCAATTAATATCGTTTTAGGAAGATTTCCCAGGGTGTTGTTTTCTGTTTCGATGCCAACCCTGCTGGCACCGTGTATAGTTTGACTTGTACTCTGTTAATAGGGTATTTTACTCTGGCGTTTAGTAAATTTTTCTCAATTTCTAGTTTTGGTGAACTTAATTTCACTCGCCGTACGCGGAGGTGTATGTCCATAATGTGAACCACAACTGGTTTTGTTCCTTCTTGATCAACATCCAGATTTAAGCAGATCTCAGGACTCGTGCGGGTGAGCTTTATTTTCATATCCACCCCATTCACAAGCAACTTCTGGATTGTGAAATCTGTGTGCAGGCGTCCAAAAAACATGTATAGCTTTAGAATTTTTAAATGTGTCCTTTATACTACTATCGTCTTTAGTTTGATAATATCCCTCGGCCCTTAAAAAGGTATCCTTCGCTTCTTTGGAAAAGTTGACATTTTCCAGATAGGCTCGTAGGTGATAGTACCACGTGGCTGCCGATATGTTGACCTGATTTAAATGTCACACAGGTTGAATATGGAGTGCAGAAAGTTTGTTTCAGGGTATACAGCATATCATCGCAGTCCGTTCCATCAGAATGGGCTATACGTAGTTTAGCGTACATGTGCACACAGCTTGGATCAAAAAAGTAAGGGCCTGAGCTGGGTATCACGAATTCTATAGGAGCACTCGGGGGAACTAAATGTTTAAAGGCTTAATTGTAATAGTCACTGTGTTCAATAGAAACCAGTTGGGGGCATCTCAAAGAGGGATAGCTCCGATTTACAGCATTGTGAACTACACGGATGGATGAAGCGTGCCATGAGTTAAAAATAGTACCTCCTCCTCTCGACAAATAGTGAACAAACTATGATTTATGAGTTCAATGTCCTTAGCTTATATCAGTCAAAAAAAATGGTCAACCATAGGTTTCATTCGCTTAGAACACTTCTTTTTGATATTTACGTTTAATGCCACGTGGTGGTATTCCCTTCCGGCCAGTCCTCTTCCCACCACCACGCATTTATCTGACGATTCCGTCCCGTGCACATTGTAAATGTTTTTTAGAGCTTCTTTAGGTTTAGCCCCAGCCAGTATGTCTTCTGCAGTGTTAAAACCTGTTTGTAGCGCTTTCCTTCCAAGGTATCTGGCACCCCTCTTCAGCAAAGGAACAGCCGTACGTAGTATGGTTGAGAAAATGGACCCAAGTCCACTACCACGGTGGTATCTCATCCCTCGATAGACGGTGGAAGGCTTTCTGTCCATTATAACTCAGTGCGTCGAAAGTGCAGCTTCACTGTTAAGCTCCCGTTACCGAATGGGAAATTTCTACCCTCAATCGTTCTTATATATATTGAGATATTGGTTATTAGATTAGTTGCGACGTTCCACATAATGGGGTCTGTCATATGCAGTGGTGGGCACCGTTAACCAAAAAGTTAACTTCGATAACGATAATCCGTTAACCCCAATTTTTAACTCCGATAACGATAATCCGATAATTTTACTACAAAGTTAACGGAAGTTAACGATAATCCGTTAACGATAACTATTTCTTTACTAACATTTAAAAAAATTAAGGAAAAAAGCTTTAAAACCCATAGAAAATGTTTGTTTATGCAAAATCCAACAATAAATAGATATTTAACTATTTTTATCAAGTTTGCAACTTTTTTGCTGAATAACTTTTTATTTTTAATAAAAAATGTACTGATTACATGTTTTGAAACCCTTGTAACCACTAACCATTAACTAAATTTTAATTTACCAGAGAATTATTATGGCGGGAACTGAAAGGTAAAATGAAATTTTAGGCACATTTATTAAAGACTATGACACAATGTGCTGGTTGCCCTTCAGAAAGACCAACTTCTCAAAGTTAGGCCCAACTGCCAGTCTTGACCTCTTGGGCCTCAGGATGTCCTTGCCGAGAGAGAGGAGCCGTTCCACTGCGGCAGAGGACGGAATTGGCAGACTGAAGTTATGGTGGTTTGAATTCATTCGCGGAGCGGTGATCTTGCTCGCAGTTAACGTGCTAACGGACTTTAACAGACTAAATATCGAGTTATCGGAAGTTAACTGGTCCGATAACGATAAATGGAAATTAACTTTCGTTAATAGTCCGTTAAAAAAAGTTAACTTCGTTAATTTACTGTTATCGGATTAACGCTTTAGTGACCAACACTGGCCATATGTAATACTCAAACTCCTTCCTCTATGGTTGGGAATGTCAGCAATGCGCAGCAGGCGTACCTGGGTATCCCCAACAAACTGGTGCTCCACTATATTGCTGTAAATATAGCACGTCTGGGGGTTTATAGCCGTCAACCATTTTCTCCAATTTCAACTGATACATTAGGCTAGACAAGTGTTGTGCCTCGTGAAATGTTTCTTTGGTAGGCTGAGCGATATCATCCATCGGTTATAATTTTGAACACTGTGGTCTTTAATATTTCGATTAGCCTGCGATTTTACGGCCACAGTGCATACAAGGGGATCATTGTTTACGATTTCGTATACTAAATCGCCCATAAGATTTGAGCTTTTTAAACTTTTGTCTCACATCATCCTCGGCCTCATCATAGTGACCCGGCCCTAGTGTTATTTCTGTACTGTAATACTGTGCATACCCAGTCTAGGCGATACGCATGGTTTCATACCGAGTTACCCCAGCTTTTTCACACACTACAGTCTAAGAATCGTAAAAACGGTATCTTTATAATCATTATTTAAAAAGAGGGTCTCCAGCTGAATTTCACATATCCCCACCTCATACGAATCACGGCCCAATTCAATGGGTCCATGGAGCTCTGTTACAAAGTTGGCTAGTGTGTTGTTAGGGTGTACAGACAGGGACGAGGAGGACGGGAGTGTGACGTTGAAATGGTTAGGAGCGATGTTGCAAACTATTTAAGCTTCATTATTGCATCAGTTTTTATATAGGTGTTGAAGCTTTCTGAGTATCCTAGCCATTTCACCAGGTACATTTTTCTCTTTCCTGAACCTTTGCTTCCTAAAATTTTCTTAATTTTAAATTTTTTTTCCTAAATTAAATGCCACTTTCTGGAACTCCTCGCGGTAAAAGCCTGAGATTTCTTCCCCATTCAAATCTTCAATGTAATACATCATTATCATCACTTTTAGGTCTCAGCCCTAACTTTAAAAATCTCACGTGTCCATCCTTGCTCAAATCCCTTCGCGAATTTATTTCCCCGAATGTGACAACCTTACATAATCATTGATTTTGAAACGCGCAGTGTGGTGGTGGTGGTCCATATCTTCTCACCTCTGGGAACGTACCTCTTTCTAAAACCTCGTTAGGTGTTGTTCCAATCGTGCGATGGTGAGTGGTTGTTGGATGAGGCCAATGATTCCAGAATGTCTAGAAATCTGTGCATGTTTTTGTGTAAAATAGCGGTGCATTCGTTCCTTTGGTACGTTGAACTCTCAGCTAAAGAAGCCTTGTGTATAGAATTGGTAGTGTAATAGCTGGTATTAAACTGTCAACATGTTCTGAAAAGCACGGCCTATAAATTCCTTCCCCATATCCGTACAAAAATAGCCAGGAACCCTGTTTTCTTTTATCATCAGCGTTTTGGTGGCTTTAGCAACTGTTTCGGGTGATTTATTTTTGAGAGGAATTAGCCACAGATATCTAGAGAATACATCTATTGTGAATAGAATGTAGCGGTAACCATCGTTATACACAGAATATTTTGTGTTAAATCTGCTTGCCAAATAGTCAATCGAGGCAGCTGTTGGCTGTTTTAAACCTTTTTCTCACAGGCTTATGAAGTGTATAAGCGTCCTGCTCCCGCAAAAATCTCTCTCCTACTCATTAAACACTTCTGTACATCCTATCTACGCCTCCGTAGGAGGCTGTGTTAGAAATGTATAATAACGTCGTCTTAATATGTTAGCCATTTGCGTATTTTAGAGGCACGTGGGTAGGGTTGACCGTTGTTTAACCACCTCTTTCTCCTCTTCAAAGGTGTTACGCCGGGGGTGATGGCGTCTTCAATTGTGTCACGTGCGTCGCATGTTCCAAGTCTTTTGACTTGTTCAGATTTCCTATCATTGTTTTGGGGACATTTATTTGTTGTAGTCTTGTTTTAATATGCCTCCATCCTGATTGTGAGGACCTATACCACTTTCTCACCAGATCATGGACAGTGTCCACGATATTCGACCCCTGTACCTTTGATCCTTCCACAATGATCTCACCTGTATCGGTCCATTGTATGGCGGGGTCCTCATTCAATAGATTATAAAAACTTAAACCTTTATTCCTCAATGTATGTGGGAGGGTGCTTTTTAATACATGCTCGATATGTTGTGTGGCCAGTCCATTAATGTTTGGTTGGTCAACTCTATAGTCGGACACAGGTCCTATTTCACCATGTCCATCGTTCTCCGTGCTGTGCCTAATAACCACGCGAATTCCTGTCGGGTTCTTATAATTTTCGTACTCTTGAAGAAATTTCTGCAGAGCTTCTTGGTATAAGATTCTTTTCTCATCAGGTGTTTTTTCACTATTTAATAGGGCTAGCAATTCGCTTTCCATTCTTTTAAGCCTGCTTTTACGGTGATCTAGATCCGGTCTGGATTCTTTGAACTTTGCAGTGAAGCATACACCTCGTGTGGAATCACTACCACTTTCTTCATTATATTAATCTAGTCAGTAAAAGACCCCAAACTGAAAATAAGATGGAGGAATGACCCTCCTCTTTGTACAATAATTCGTTTTTTCTTTCCTACAGCTTGACTTTTACGAGCGAGTGCATGTATTATGTTCTTGTAACGGCGTAGGCGAGCCTTCTGAGGTGGATTCATTGATGCATTGCAATTTATAACGTTAAGACAGATTTCACAGATGCATTTTAAAAAGTCGGCATCGATATTTTTAATAAACATCTGCTGCATTGCCCGGGGCAGTCGATGATAGATTTTTATTAATTCATGGTATTTCTTTAGCTTCTTTGTCATTCTGGAATATACACCGTTTCAGGCTAGTTTGGAAATATATTCGTTCTTAGAAGCACCATAAACGTGTTTCGCGGATGAAGGTCGCAAAGCAAATATTTGTAACGCGTGCTTGTAGCTTTATAAACTTCCAAAAACTCCCTACGCTGATTCGGAAACATTTGATTGGCTAATACCCAATTTGTGATAATCTCTACGTTGTGCGAATAAGACTAGATATTGTGTATTTAACGATACATCGCGCATGTATCTATTTTTGAAAAATAGATTCTGATTGATGATGAACACGCTCATGTTAAGATGGTGGGAGAATACTGTAAATGTCTCGGCAAACGTTTTATCCATCTCCAACATGAGATCGTCAATTACAATGACTGTATGTTCATTTCCCTTTAACGAATTAACATCATATACACCTTTGTGAAACAAAATATCATCTTGGTACTCGTTGAACACCGATTGATACGTCGAATAGCACCATATAACTTTATGCACAAATTTTGAGAACATCTCTTCCTTTTCTTTAATGATTTTAAGCATAAATACAATTTTACCACATCCTGTAGGTCCAGATATAATACATGTGGATGGGCTCGTGAACCTGAATTTTTCTACAGAATCCATTTCTAACACGTCACACGTAGGTGGGTCATTTACAAAATATAATAAATATTTAAGTGCTGCTCCTTATATTCGTCTTGTTTTCTCTTCTCCCCATCATCGACATTACAGATGACCCCGACGACAGTGTAGTTGTGATCACAGAATTCTTCCCCGCCGACGAATCCTCACCAGCGATACCTGTAGCACGCGACAATTCAAAGCGGAGGCATGATGAAGAGACCTCCACGTCAGGTATAAAGCGTGCCAGGATTGCGCCGGTTGTTAGACCACCAGTAATAGAGCCCCAACCCTCTACGTCTTACGACACAACCCCCACAATAGTACCTTCCTCAAATAAAAATATATCGCCTTCCTATTCAATTCCGGGTACATCCTCCGCAGCAGCTTCTCACTCTGTTCAGGATGGCATAACATTCGAGTTGGTGCGCACCGCTACCCCCACCCCAGCCTTGACTAGAAATCGGTATATAGTCAGGGTTGATCCTAGATCCATGTATAGCAATGATGTTGAACACGGACTACGGCGCATAGTTGAGCGTATTTTAGAGTTCGCCCTTCAGAACCGCGACGAACGTGAAGTCAGGACAAGGCTGTCCTTCGGATTCGGGTCAGATGACGGAGATGTAGATGATTTTTGGGTAGTAATACCTTTCAGACGTTTGGCAGCTGAAGAGATAGAGTATATATTAGGTCGTATAATGCAGGCCTCTCAAAGTAGTATAGCCTTCAATATGGACAATTTCACGGTAAATATTGACCGTGTATTCCGTGTTGCGGGTCATAGTGCCACACCTTATACTCTTAACTTCAATTGTCAGGCTATTTATAGACGGCATATGAACGTCGATCGTGGTTGCGGTTTTATAGCAGTAGTCTTAGCTCGTATGTTTACTGTACTAAATACACGGTCAAAAACATTTGGTTGCTACCGTAGTGGAGCGTCCCCGTAAACTAGCTGTAGACTGTAAACTTGAATTTGAATGTAACATGGGTCCTGAAGAGCTGAGAAGGGTAGAACAGGAAATGAATGTTTGTGTAGTTGTATTTGGAATGGATGATCGTCGTAGGACTGTGTTTTTAAAAGCAGTGTGAGAGGTCGTACAAGGCCCCTACTTATTTTAGGACTATCAGGGACAACGTATCTCCCCATCCGTAATATAAGGGACCTTTACGCTAGTTATGATAAAAGTCGAAAATATGGGCGACATCATGATGTGTCTGGGCTGCATCGAGTTTGCGGATGATGTAGTGAAGCATTGTAAAGCGTGTCACGTGGTATGTGAGCAGTGTAAAGGCTCCAAATGTGAAAGCCGTGTAGTTGAAGCTGAGAAGAGGGACTGATGTGTGTAGACGCACATTTTTCAATAATAACCGTTTTGAGCTCCATAAATCAATTGGCACGTGCAGGAAAATGAGAATCTGTGAATGGTATGTTTCATAAGATGGATAATTGGGGGAATTTCAAGCATAAATATTAGGGTGGTCCACAACAGCGTTTTTTGGAATTTTAAATTTGGTCACATTTGCCCTTATTCTATTCCCCCACAAGAATAAACGTGCCAATTATCTTTGCTCTGACTTTTTTATGCACTCGCTCAAAATGAAACAATTTGAATAATGACTTGACAATTTATGACTATATATATATATATATATATATATATATATATATATATATATTTTAATATATTATGAAATTATAACAGCGGAACAAATAATGCACACAGTTGAAGATCTTTAGGTCTTCTTGAGGCCAGTTTTAGTCGGCTCTTTGAATTCCTTGCGGTGCTGAGCGACTGCGCGGAGAAGGTACTGCTTTTGCGCTTCATCCTTCGTGATTGTGCTGTTGAAAGCCTTAATGAGCGCAACTCCTCTTTCTGCGCAATCGTTAACCACTGCCATCTTCTCTACACGTTCCTTCATTCCTTGGTAAGCTGGATCTGTGTTCCGATCATTTGGTGTCTTGGACGGGAATGATTGCGCCTGTTCACTTCCGTGCTGCATGACGAGGTTGAAGAAGATTGCTGAACGTTTGGTGGCATAGAATTCGAAGGGATTGCTCGAGGAGAACGTTTTTCCGTCCACGCGCTTGAGTCCTTTTCTTTTTTCGGGAACAGCTACGATGTGAGCAATCCTCTCCGTGGACGCGTGAACTCGAGGATCAAAGAGTGCCAAGGGGATTAAGTGCTCAGAAATGAACCACAAATGGCGCTTCATCGCGGCAAATGCCGCGTCGTTCGTCTTTCCTGAGAGCTTTCAGCTGGCGCAAGAAAGTGAGGTCATTCAATGGAGCCATGTATGCAACACTGGCCTCGTTCCAGTAGCGGCCGTAAAGGAGCGTGATGAACAGGCTTAGTTCCTCGATGTTCCTTTTCTCGGTCTGAAGCAAGGTGAATTGATATCTGAATAGGAACACCTTGAGCGTGTAAATGGCCTTGGCCATCCATCGCGCATGGTGCATGGCTCCAGGGCTTCGAATTCTCACAGGACCGTCAAGCTTCCCTCCCAAGAAAAGCAGGCAGAGAAGCATCAGTTCATCTTAGTCGTCCCGCTGGCTCTTCTTGACAGCCTCCTTGTAGTAGGAGACCATTTCCTTCCTCTGCTCTGCTGTTTCAATGAACAGGCTGTCGGGTGCACTCGAATTTGCTGCGATCAATGAAAACCCAGTGCTGCTTGAAGCGCTTGAATAAGTCAATTTCAGGTCCACTGGATGTTCCGAAAGAAGCACCGAAGGCCGCAGCAAGGACGACTTCTACCACGTGGTGTCGGCAAGCGATCCACACCAGATCAATACCCAACTCCTTTTCAATGAGAGTACAAGCTCCAGCATGAAATCCCTTGTTGGACGCAGTTGTATCAAAAACAAGACCTCGAACGTTGCCCCTCAAAGACCAGTCGTCCACAAGCTTCAGGCACGCCTGAGCCTGAGATGCTCCAGTTGCAGCAGCTACCATTGGAACTGCAAGGAGTTTCTCTTCCGTTACCGGTTACAAGCACAGCCACACGGTCCACCACCTCTAACCCATGGGAGATATCTGTAAGCAGCTTACTATCCCAGTGCAAGAGAAGGGGCTAATGGGTCTTGAAAGTGGCCTGATCTTCGCGGCACACCGCTTCACGTGTACATTGTCTCACGCGACGAATGGTGCTGCGTGAGATTGACACTTCGTCCAAGTTGTGCCCCAGCGATTTAATAGTTGCTGCGACCACTGCCATTCCTTTCCTGTCACTGATGTTGTGGCGAGCCAAGGCTAAGGAAATGTCAGGCGTGATCACAGACTTCAGTCGCTTGGGAGTGGAACGTTTTCGTGCTGACTCCTTAAAAACTACAGTATCTGAATCTGATGATACAGATGTGCTTGAACTAGAAGCCTCCAGTTCTCCCTGGGACCATCTCGCATCCGCCTCGCGCTTGGCTTTCTCTCGGTTCATCTCTGCCTCACACCGAATCCTCTTCCACGTTTGTTGGTCAGCCATTTTCTTGTCAATCGGGCCAAAGCTGGAGGAAGTGGGATTATCGAGCTGAGCGACAAAGGAAGTTCTTGTCCTCCTCATTCATCATGGTCTCGAGGGCGTCATTACGTGAAAGATCGAACAAATCGTCAAGGTCTCCGCGAAATATGTCCTTCATTCTGTAGGATGGGAATTTCTTTGTGCGGTTCTTCTTCAGCCTCTTGTATTGCTCGTACAGTTTCAGGAGCTTCTTCTCAGCGTATCTGGTGTCCGTCATTGGAACGTTTGCTTTTGTCCAAAACGGGATCAAAGCCTCAATGGTCATCACCGCACTGTTATATTCTGTCTTCCTCTCCGGATGGTGGAACATGAATTTCCGGAGGACTTGAAGCTTGGTAGGGAGTCCTACCCTAGTTAACTTCTCCGCCTTCCCTAGTAACCACACCTCACTGCTAGACCATGTTTTTTATTGCTTCGGCGGCATTTCTACACATTCCTACAAAAGAAGCCAAATTTAATCATCATATAGTAATCAGTCATTAGTGAGACACGTCATGCATGATTGAGCGACCTCTTAACGATACCGTAGATCAACCATACTTCACAGTTATTCACACTAAGTGTAGGAACAAAAGCAACAATGACCCAAAAGTGAAATCTCAGATGCTAAATTTTCCCTATGCTTGTGAACCACCCTAATAAATATAATGAAATTCACTGTCCTACATGCCATGAGAAATATAAGGCGAATGGAGTAAAGCATGTATGTTATATGAAAGATGCTAAGCCTAAAAATATCCCTTGTATAGCTGTGTATACTACGATATAGAAACATACACGAACGCTGAAACCAGAGGTTATTCCACATTTACTTGTAAGCCAGACTATCTGTGATCAGTGTATAGAGATCGAGTGTGATGAGTGTCACAAATGCGGTAAACGTACAAACGTTTTTAAAACGATTGTCTTCGAGGCCCTGTGAAACTCTGTATCCAATATTGTCAAGCTAGCGGACAAGTTAAAAAAAATGACTATTCTCGCTCGTAACGGGGCAAAATTAATTTGACACAGTTCCTTTAAGGAGTTGCTTGAGCACAAGTCATTTGAGATATTTACAGGTGATCCCTTGAAAAGAGGCAACAAGCTAATACAGTTGCAAATAAGAGGTAATGTACAGTTTAAAGACACTTTATTATTCACACCTTGTAAATTAGCAAAGCTACCCAAGGTGATGGGCGTAGCCGCTGAAGTTTCAAAAGGATATTTCCCTTACACGTTCTTCACTAACGAAACTTTAAATTACGTCGGACTACCTCCATCCGAACATTACTGTAACTATGAATGTACGAGTTCAGATGAACGTGAAGATTTTGACCGATACTACAACAGTTTTAATGAATGTAATCCTTATAATATAGCTGATGAATGTGAGCGTTAATTGCGTGAATGATGTGCGCGTGCTTAGTGTGTTTCCAGGCCTTTAGAAGGATGTACAATTGTACATAGGTCGTTTCAAATGCGATCCGTTGCAAGTCGCAACCACCATCGCCTTATTATGTTTTACGGTGTTCAAGAATAACTTCATGCCTAAAGACACTTTAGCCATTATTCACAAACACAACCCCCGCAGTTATTGGCAGAAGGCTATTTACTCGCTCATACACCTACACTAACAGAGGTGTTTACATAAAGCATGCCCGCAACACGGGTGAAGTACCCATTAAGGTTAATGGTCGTGTTTTTTGGGTTGATGGTTTAAGTCAGAGGTCACCAACCTTTTTTTTGTTCACCGCCCACTTACGATTTTTTGAAAATTAAAAAAAAGCTTATCGCCGACCTTAGATAAAAAAGAATAAATCAACATAATCGATAAAATAAATAATGAAATAAATGTTTAATTACCTTTTAATGTGGGCCCACTAGTGGGCGCTACCGCCCAGGTTGGTGACCCCTGGTTTAAGTGAAAACTGTGCCACTGGTGAAAAGACTACTCCTTTAACGGTTGCTGGTGGCACGGATGCCCCCGTCCTGAGTGTGGAATCGCAGGAGATATCCACGATAGATCTCCTGCCGACTGTCTTGCGTGGACCCGCACCGCGATCAACTTATAGGCTCTCGGTTCACTCACAAAGTTTTGTGGGAGCATGAGTATGATGCACGGATGGAGACAGATGGACAGTACCGTGAAGAAATAAACACGATCGTGTTCAATGGTGCTGGATCCTCTCAAATGCGGTGATAACTTGTTCGGAGGGCGTACAAATCCCTTCAAGCTATACTTTCCGGCTACGGAGGGTGTGAAACTCCATTACTACGACTTCTGTTCTTTATACCCCTACGTGATGAAGAACAATCCGTACCCCGTAGGTGCGCCTGAGAAACTGGTGGGACCTGTCTTACCCACCATCGAGGAGTTCTCAACAAATTTGAACGGGTACTATTTCGGCCTTTCTTTCGTAGACGTACTCCCCCCTCGCGATTTATGGATGGCGATCTTACCCGTCGTTATCGAGCACACAAGCTCATGTTTCCCTTGTGCGTGAAGTGCGCAGAAGAGAACAATGGTGATTGTGACCATACAACCCACCAGCATGTAAGATTAGAGGTGTATATACAAGTCCAGAGCTGGATCTAGCTGTTCGCCATGGCGACAGCATATTGAAGATACATGAGGTGTGGAGGTTTCAGAAGCTACCCAACCTTTTCACGCCATATATAAACACTTTTTTGAAAGATAAGGTCGAAGCATCAGGGTATCCGCGAGGAGTTGATACCGAAAATGAAAAGTCTGCCTATATTCAACGTTACCGTGACCGTGAAGGTATACAGCTTGACCGTTCCCAAATTGTAAAGAACCCTGGCAAGCGCTTTAGTGCAAAGTTGTCTAAACAGTCTGGGGAAAATTTGCACAGAATACTGGCAAAGGGAACGTTCATTTGGCACAAAGTTATAGTGAGGTCTGGGATTATGCCAATGCTCTTGATAAAGAGGTCATAGAGATCATGAATGTAGGTAATACTTACATAATAAAGTACAACAATACCGAATTGGCCACAGATACCTCACGGGTTACAAACATGCCTGTAGCCAGCTTCACAACGGCCTACGCACGCATCAAACTTTGGGGCTTATTGCATTCTCTTGGGTGGAGGGTATTGTACGCTAATACAGATAGTGATATTCACAGAGGGAGGGTGAATACGTCTCCTCTTGACGAATTCCCCGGTGAGTTGACTGATGAGATCAAGGATGAGTATGGAGACACCGCATCCGCCTACTCTTTTCTCAGCAGGACCAAAAACTTATGGGGTACTGGTGAGGGTGGGGAAGGATATGAAATATATCGTGAAGGCGAAGGGTATCACGTTGAACCAGGCGAATCGGCGGGTCGTTAACTTTGAATCGTTGAAGGATCTAGTGTGCTTGAATGATGATGAGGGCGACCGGCCACCCCAACTAACTGTGTGCACCCACATTTTTCGGGCGCAGAAGCTAGGGGGCGTGAAGGAACTTAAGGGTACAAAGGTGTTCCGTAACACCTATAGGAAACGTTACCAGGTACCTGGTACCTATGATCTCGTACCCTTTGGATACCATAATCTTTGATGTCTTTTATTAACTTATTTATTACACGTATTTGTAAAATATATATATATATATATATACCTTGAATATAATCTTTGATGTGTGTATTGTAACTTATATATTTAAAAACGTGTAATAAATAAGGTTGTAACATATACTGCTCGATTTTTTAGTTCATTCAGAACAAAAATTAAATGCCATAATGACAAATTAATCAACTATAATTCCCTTCTTTTTCTATAACCTCCTCCCACCTGTAGAAAAGTTTTTTTGTGCCACGTTCGAAGAAATCCCTTGGTTTAGAGTTTAAAAAAAAAAAAAAAAAAAAAAAAAAGGCGATCACTTTGTTTTCGATAGCTTCCCTGGATTGCAACTTTTGTCCATATAGGTGGTGGTGCAGACTTCTGAATAAATAATAGTCTGAAGGTGCGATGTCCGGAGAATAAGGTGGATGAGGCATTTTTTCCCAACCAAACCCCTCCAGTTGGGCAGTGGTGATTCGAGCAGTGTGAGGGCGCGCGTTATCCTGGTGGAATAGAACGCCTCTGCGATTAATTAATGCAGGACGTTTTTCTTGTAATGCCATCTTCAATCGTTGGAGTTGTTGGCAGTAGACTTCAGCTGTGATTGTTTGGTTATCTGGCAGAAGCTCAAAATGAATAATTCCTTGCATATCCCAACAAACCCATAGCAAAATTTTCTTTGGATGGGGTCCATTCCTTGGCTGAGGTTCAGGCTTTGTTTCACGGTTAAGCCACTAATGTCGTTGCTTAATATTGTTATAGAGGACCCATTTTTCATCCCCAGTGACGATCCGATTAAAAAACGGTGTCTGCAGTTGCCGAGAATGCAGTGATGTGCAAATATCGATTCGATGTTGAAGATTCGCTTGTGACAACTCATGCGGAGCCCATTTTCCAACCTTCACTACTTTTCCTAACAGCTTCATATGACGATGAATGGTCATAGGGCTAACGGCGAGTTGCAGGCCAAGTTCTCTCTGTTACCGTTGGGTTTTCCTCCACCGTTGCTTTCAGCAACTCTTCATCTAACTCATTTGGTCGTCCTGTTCGTTGATAATCTTTGACTGGTCTCCATTTCTGAACTTCTCAAACCATCTCCTCCACATCCATTCGCTCACATTTCCATAACCTCTCTGAATGTTTCTTGCGGATTCACTAGCGTTAGATCCTTTATGGAACTCATACAGCATCACATGTCGAATATGCTCTTTCGTGGCTCCATGTTTTTTCAATTACTGTAATATCGTAGGTGTGGCGTTGTAACTGTATGAAAAACACCAGAGAAAATATTCATGAGCCTAATCCTACACTAGCCTAAATCATTCTGTATAGTGATAAAACATGTGCGAACCTGTTGCCGCGTGTATTTTGCAACATTTCTAAAACTATTTCACATTATCTTGGTTATTCTATTATCTATCGTCCGTTTTCTAATCGAGCAGAATTTGTTACAACCTGATATATACACCTTGAATATTTCGTTTATTAAATAAATCGTGTTTCAATTTCTCTTTGTGTGTGTGTGTACACAGGAGAAAGTTCTAAGCTCCGCCCACTGTAAGACCAGCAACGTGAGTCATGCTACTTCCTGGGCTTCCCTGCGTGCTAAGTTGATCGCAGTAAGCCCTGGACCTCAGACGTGTATTCTCCCGCGTAGACAGAAAATAGCAATGGCTACCTTTAATATTGCGTGTTCGACGTTTATGAAATGGTCTTCTGCAAAGTGTCAAGATGTGGTGGATACTGAAAAACTCCCTATTCCACTCTCCTTTGATGCTTTTAAGGCTACATTGAATCGTGCGAAGGAGCAAGATGTACAGATACTCTGGCTATTCTGGTGAGAGCATTGTAGGATTTCGTGGGACAAGTGATGTATTGAACTATGTTGTAGGACTACACTTTATAAAAGCTTACATATACCATGAAGTAAAAGAAAACACGTGCAGAAGAGAAGCAACGGATATGGATAGCGAGTCTTGTTGATGAATGGTGTGACAAGCGATATTATGTCATGTTGCGACTGAGAATGTAAATCTTGTCATGGAGAATCTTAAGTATTTTTATCACTATATTAGTATATATCATGACGAAGTTTGTAGTGAGGTTGTGGCTAATGCCCTGCGAGAGTTTTTAACAGACTTGAGACGACGAGTATCAGTTGTTAAACAAAAAGGAAAAATATGGGCATTATGTTCCTCTCAAATAGTGCGCCGGAATGTGAAGATGTTTAATTTGTGGAAATGAACGTGTGGTGAGTGATAAAACATTAAAACTATTATAAAATGTGTTTAGTTCGTGAAAATCTCGCTTTGCAAAAATGTCTGGTGCGTATTCGGGGGAGTGGGAGTGGGAGTGATAAAACATTAAAACCAATATTACTTCATGTATCAGAAAATTTCTCAAAACACCTGCCCAATATAATGGGATACAACGATTCATGTTGGAACAGCCCCGTACACGTTTCATTAGCTTATGGTGTGACTCACTCCTCCCGTCGAGCCGATGCGTTGCATGTGGCTCAGTTATCTCGGAGCTTGAACCGAGTGGACGTGCGCTCCTCGAATACGATGGAACTTCCTTTGAGCAGCATTCTCAACGCCGTGTACGATGTGTCCGTGACGAAGTCGTTGCGCGTGTTCAGGCGTAAATCCGGTACTGTTAACCATGTACTGGAAACGGATTGTAGACAAACAAACAAACGAATGGAATGTTTATTTAAGTGTCGAGGAGATGAGTAGAATCTTCGTGATAGCTGAGAAGTGGAGTGAGGATCGTTATAAAATTCCTACAGGTGTAGGTACAAGAAGAGAGCAGATTAGTGACACCCCATCATATGCCGTTGTTTGTACGTTGTGTATAAATAACGATCGGCCATGCATTGATATACGGCTGATGTGGAAGAATGGTTCTGATAATAATAATGCTCTTGTCCCTACGCGAAACCGTTTTATCCTCGACAGAATGTTTGAAATCGTCGGATTCCGCAAGCTGAAGCTTATATTAGACATGCGTGTTACGGATATGCTTTATTTTGATACGGTTCTTGAATACGCATACTCCGCTCTGCTCGATGGATTTACCGAGTGGAGGGCTGAACAAGGTGAGTGGTCTAGAGTTGGATGCTTATTTAAAAAGTTTACTCTTTGAAATATCATGAACTTTGGTACAAAGCACTTGAGCGGTACAGGGCTGAGCTCACCTACACCGTTCACCCTGAAGAACTATTTCTTTATATAATGAGCAGCTGTCGTAGCGATTTAATTATTATTATTTCAACTGCCCTCGATTGGAAAGGCGTGTTTATAAACTTGTATTTGATGATGTGGCTAACGATGAACTCTTTGCGCGTGCTTTTTTGATTGTATTCTAGCCGTGTTTAAAGGTAACTTGCCAACCGGATGTGAAGTGGGCACAAAAATAGTACTGAACGATATGAAGGCCAGTTATATAGAGTACAGATTTCCCTATACCTTGAGCGGTGAAATAATATTAAACCGCATATACTGCGTGATGCAAAGCAATAACGATGTAATTGTAGACTCGATTACGTGAGAGTTTAGTGTTTTGCGCAGTGAAATGTATTTATTTTCAATATATTTTAACATAATTGTGTATATATATTTCACCTGTACTGCTATATTGACTACGTTTTGTATTTTTTTTATTTTGTGCAGAAGATAGTTATGTATTTAACATAATTGTGGTATATATATATATATATATAAATAAATATATATAGGGTGAACCAAATGTAGGTGGACAGTAAATGATAACGTTTATTTTGAGAATACATATTTAATTTTTTTGTATACTATAATACAAAATAAAATTTAAATAAATTTAGTTATAATATTTAATATAATATAACACAAACACCATAGTTATAATGAACACCATAGTTATAATAATATACACAAACCGTATTCAACCTCCTGTCCACCTACTTTTGGTTCACCGTGTATATATATATATATATATATATATATATATATATATATATATATATATATAGTGTAAAGGCGGTTTACAACTGTATACTGCATCTGTATTTAATAAATTATACTATATATACACTATATATTATATATTTAAGTAAATAAATCTTTCGTACAGCAATTTCAAGCACTGCTCGATTCAATTTACAAATGTCATTAGACCATGATTCGTTTGCGCCTCGTTGCGTACGACTGTATTGAATTTTTTTTTATTTACACCATTTATCACCATGATCAATAAAGGAATTCTTGTCCTCCCAG
>JAJOZX010001297.1:622500-887500 GCA_023014485.1 Bathynomus jamesi
TCGCAACCTGACCGTTTACGAAAACCCCCTTCTGCCTCGTCTCCTCCCTCAGGTCCTTCTTCGCTTACTCTGGCCCAGCGTCGGTCTCAGCAGTCTCCATGCGTGTCTCCTCGACCTTCCTTGGCCCGAACGCCTCCGCGCCGCATTCTCTCTCCGAGGGCGTCTGTAGGGCTGCCTCCTTGTGGGGACTCCTCGGCTCTACGCTTAGCACCCACCTGACCAGCAAGAGAGACCTCCCCTGGTTCTGCAGTTTCTCGCCACCGTCCCTCGGATCTGGTTCTCTCGTCGCTCTCTTCCCCTGCCACTATGAGTGGTACCCTTGCAGACCCTGCCCGAGGTTCTACTTCATCCCTCTGTCCCAGGTCGGTGACTCCTCCTCCGGGCCAGAACTATGGTTCCTGGTGGCTCGATTCCCTCTTCACAGGTGGGCTTCGTCACTCACCACTGTTACTGTTTCTCGCTTTTCGAACTTCCGCCAGTTGGAGAGCCAACTTGCGGTGTTTGGATTCCCTCCCGTCAGCCTTACCCGCCCGTTCTCGCTCCTTGTTGGATCTCCCTATGCCCCCAACATATTTTTGCTCTCCGCCAACCGTTCCCTCTGGCTCCGCCCCCTTAGTTCCGACAATGACTCTTTCCCTGCTCCTTTAGGAGTACGCCGCGGTCGCTCTAGGAAGTCCTGCATTCCATTTCCTGTTTCCTCCTCTCTCCCTGCTCACCCGGCTGATCGTCGCCTGCGGACTCAACCTGAACAGGTTGGGTCAGACCCGGACTTGCCGGAGAACCGCCGTATCTGCTTCATTGTTTCTGGTTGGTAGTTCTTTCCCCTTTACCTTTTATATTTTACGTTTACCTTTTTCCCTTTCATATTTAAAGTTTACTTCTTCGTAGGTACCTTTTTTACTTTTACCTCTTCGTATTTAACCCTTATCTTTTTCTCTTTTGCACTTTTACATCTCCATTATAATGGCTTATTTTAATTCTATCCTTCACTGGAACTGTGGGGGCATTTTTGCCACTTATGAAGGTCTTTCCCTCCTTTTACAAACGTACCAACCTGTCTGTGTTTGTCTCGAAGAAACAATTTTGGGTTCTCGATCTATGCCTTCTCCTACTGGCTACATCTCCTTTACAAACCCCCTGCCCGCTCACGGTCCTCAAGGTGGTTCAGCCATCCTCGTATATAGATCGGTCCCTCGTCGCCCACTCACACTTCGATCTACATTGCAGGTGGCTGCTGTCCGGCTTTCTTTGTCTCGGCAGTATACCGTCTGTTCCGTTTACCTCCCTCCACACGCCACCATCTCCCGAGAGGAGCTAGTGGAAGTTGTTGATCAACTCCCGAGACCTTTCTTACTTTTAGGTGATTTTAATAGTCGTAGCCCAGTATCGGGTGATGTCCGGGACACTTTTATGGCTGGTTCTCCTTGGTCTCCCCGATGTCATCCCACTCTCTCTATTGTCTCAACTCAGGTGCACCTACTTATCACGTTCACACTGATACTTACTTCTGCATTGATCTCTCCTTTTGTTCCACCGATGTTGTTCTAGACTTTTCCTGGGAAGTCCTGGGGGATGACTACGGGAGTGACCATTTTCCGGTGTGGCTCTCGTTTATTGTTCCCGGAACTAATCTGCCACCTTCCTCCCGTTGGCTTTTTTCTAGAGCCGACTGGGACTCCTATCGTAGCCTTACCTACGTGTCCTGTATAGCACACGATTTTTCGTCGGTGGACAGGTTTAGATTTTCTGGGTTCAAGAATCTTGAATGCGGCTGAGAAGACAATAACCAGCAGACAATGCTCCTCTCATTTGACCAGAGTCCTTTGGTGGTCTCAGAAGAGGCTGTTCGGAATAAGAAGACTGCTACTCGTCGATTTTACCGCCATAAGTCTCCAGATAACCGCATTGCCATGCAGAGGGCTCGTGCAGTGGCTCGTAAAGTCCTTAAAAAAGCCCGGAGGGACTCCTGTTAACAATACGTCTCTGGGATTACGTCTTCGACCCCGATTGCTACGATCTGGAACTGGGTCCGTCGCATCTCCTGAAAGTTCACTCCTTGTTCCCTAGTCCTCCATGTCGATGGCAGGGACATTTTAGATTCGAAAGAGGGAGCGAATGCTCTGGCTACTTCGTTTGCCGCAGCTTCAAATGTCGCCGGATACTCTCCGACTTTTCAATTACGGAAAGAAGCAATGGAGAGAGAGGATCTCCATTTCGACTGCCCGAACAATGAACCCTGTAACCGATTGTTGACGATGCGCGAACTTCAATCTGCCCTATCCTCCCGGAGAAACTCGGCGCCTGGCCCGAATGATATCCATTACAAAATGCTACAGTCTATGTATAATTCGGCTCTATATTTTTTACTTACTGTTTTTAACCAAATTTGGATTGAGGGTGTTTCCCTCTCGATGGCGGGAGGCCATAGTTATTCCCATCCCAAAGCCTGACAAGGACGCCTCCCTTCCTCAAAACTTTCGCCCAATAGTATTGACCAGCTGTATCTGTAAGTTAATGGAGAAGATTGTCGCTTCCCGACTGTCCTTTATCTTCCCCCATCTCAGTCTGGTTTCCGTCATTTCCGCAGCACTCTAGACCCTCTACTTCTCCTCAGTCACTATCTCCACACCGCGTTTTCTTGTAAACAGATCACTGTGGCTGTCTTTTTCGACATCACAAAGCCTACGACACGACGTGGAGGTATTTTGTCGTCCGACGTCTCCATTCTATGGGTTTTATGGGCTTTCTCCCTCTTTATTTCTAATTTTTTAAGAAACTCAACTTTTCGAAAGAGAGTTCGAGTTGATAACACACTCCGATTTAACCACACAGGAGGAAGAGTTCCGCAGGGATCTGTCCTCAGTGTTTTGGTTTTCCCTGCTTATGAACTCTGTTTTCCATTTTCTACTAACTTCCATAAAATGTTCTCTCTACGCAGATCTTGCCATTTACGGCGCAGGCAGTTCTCTACGAGTGGCCGCAAGGCAGGTGCAACTTGCAGTTGATGCCGTCGAAAGATGGGCGGCGTCTGTGGGTTTCCGTCTTTCCCCAGCCAAGACTGTGTGTATGTCGTTTCATAGACATAGGACTACTTCTGTTCCCCTCCTCTGTTTTTAGCCAGTAATCCCATTCCGGTAAGGGACACTTTTAAATTTTTAGGCCTCACTTTCGACTCCCGTCTTACTTGGGTTCCTCATTTGAGGAATTTGAGACTCTCCACCCAGCGTACCCTCACACTTTTTAGACCATCTCTTCCATGTGTCTTGGGGCGCTGATAGGCGTACGCTCTTCTGCCTGTACACCTCTTTAGTTCAATCGAGAATTGACTATGGCTGTGAGGTCTACGGCTCCGCTGCTCTCTCTCGATTGAGAATCCTGGACCCTCTTCATAATTGGGGCCTCCGCCTGGCTACCGGAGCCTTTCGCTCTTCACCGGTGGCTAGTCTCCAGGCAGTATGTGACTCCCCTCCCCTTCGGTACCGTCGTGCATACCTTCAAATAAAAAGTTATTACCGTGCTCGTAGGATTCCTTCCTCCCTTCTCTGTACTACCCACGATACAGCTCTTGCTCTTGACGACTCTTGGCACTTCACTTTAACTGTCCATGTCTTTCTTTCCCATCATGCTCTTCCTCCACCTCAAATCCTCCCAGTCTCGTTTCAGGTCCTCCTTCCGTGGACCCTACATCCGATCTCCTACTGCAAAGATTTGTGTCCCTTTGATAAAAAGTCCACCCCTAGTGCTGTCCTGTTGTCCTTGTCCCGTGAACACCTCGCTTGTCATTCTTCCTCCACTCGTATCTATACAAATGGTTCCCATTCTCCGTTAGGCGTAGCCGCTTCGGCGGTTTTCTATCTCCCTTGTAAGACTGGTCGGCGTATTCATCTCCCCCATGACGCTTCCATTTACTCAGCGGAGCTCTGCTATTTTGGAAGCTCTAACCCAAATTGGTGCTCTTCCTCCGAGTTCGTTTGTAATTTTTTCGGATTCCCTCAGTGCTCTGATGTCCTTAGAATCCTATGACCCTAAACACCCTTTGATCCGAAGGATACAACAATTAGTCCATTTTCTTACTGCTTATTCCGCGCGGAGTATCTTTCTGTTGGATCCCTGCTCATGTGGGTATTGCTGGTAACGAGGAAGTGGACATTTAGGTGAGGCGAGCTTGCTCTCTCCCTATTACCCCAAAATATTTGCCCTTCTCAGATTTCATTCCTTCCCTCTGCCGCCATTTCAGATCGCTGTGGCAGCGCAACTGGGATGGGCGTCGGCGTAAACAAGCTCCACCATCTCAAGCTTGTTCTTCGTCATTGGTCTTCTTATCATAAATCCCGGCATAAGGAAGTTTTGTTGGCTCGTCTGAGAATTGGTCACACCCGTTTGACCCATGGCCACATTATGTCTAGAAATCCCCCTGAATCTTGCCCGCAGTGTCATGTTCATCTCACTGTTGAGCATGCGTTTCTTTTTTGCCCTCTTCATTTAACCTTCCGTTTGCAGTGCTTCCCGGAGTTGTATTCCCATGATCCCATCCGGCCTCAACGCGTCTTCGGTCCATTCTCGCAGAGGGTGCCTCTTTCTCTGTCAGCCCCATATTCGATTTCCTTCTGTTGTCACGGCTCCTGTCCCCCCTCTAACTTAAGTCACGCCGCGATATAAACCTGTTTAGGTTCGAAAAGGCGGTCAATTCCACAGGAAAAAAAAAATAAAAAAAAAAATATATATATATATATATATATATATATATATATATATATATATATATATATATATAAAAGTTTAAAAGAGGAGTTGCATCATTACTAAACTATTAGTGTGTGAATTGGATTTCTGTAGAAATAAATAAAAGTTAATCGGGTTTTTTTCCCCCCCTTAGTGTAAAGAAGAGGGTCACATGTCCCGCGACTGTCCTCAAGGAGGTATGCTTCTACTAGTTTCCTACTTTGTCTACATTTCCAACAGGGTATAGAATGAAGGAAGGGATGGAATTTTCAGTTTTGCCTTTATTCGGAACCGTGGATTTTATATTTTTGCGAGGCGAAGCGAACTATTTCGCGTTGTTGAAGAGTATAAAGCCTTTCGCAACACCGATTCTCATAGACCAGCGAAGTTGGATCTGGGGGTAATAGTTGGAAGAGAGTGACCGTGCTCTTCGTATAGATGATACAGCCACCCTTGGTTCGGATCCCACATAAAGCTGTAGGTTCCCTCCGTCACGTAATCGTTGTGGTTATGAAGGAGGTTAAACAACTCCAAAGACAAAAAGTAATTAAGTCTCATAACATTATGAATAGACCATTCTAATTTTTTACATTTAATGAAACGTATACCATGTCTGTGATTATGGTTTTAAACTCTCTTCACTGTGCACTTGCTCCTTAGCACAGTATACCAGATTAATTAAAGTGTTAATAACGTCTTAATTTACCTAACTAACGCAAGTGTCTTTAATGTACAACTTCCACCCCAAACTTTTCAAATTTCTTCTTGTTAAAGATTTCTCTCCAAGGTGCGGAGACTGAGCTAATTGGTGGACTTCAGCGAGTTTTATTTTGTATTGGGAATTGAATTTTATTGACTGATTTTAATTTGAACTAACCATTTTGACTTAATATGAAGTCCAGGACAAAGTAAAAATAAAAATTAGTTACTAGAAAGTTTAGTTTGAAGTTACTACTGTGGTGCGTACGTCGTGGCCATTGTCGTAACAGCTTCCCATCGATCAGCGAAGTTAAGTGACATTGTATCTGGGAGATCGTCCTCTGCATTCAGATTATGTACAGGCCCGTGGTTTGTATCCCACCTAAAGCCGTAGGTCCCTTTCGTCATATGACCTTAGATGTTGCGAAGGAGGTTCAACCCCATCATTACTTTTAAGTCACTTCTGTCCGTTGGTTCTATTTAGAATGAACGTAAATTCGGAGTCAAAAGGAGAGGGGTCGGGTGTCAGATTCGAAGACTTTAAAACTAAATAAAAATTGAAATTCGAAGTGCGGTCAAAATTCGGTCAATTCTTCTGTAATTTTAAATTTCTATTGTAGTTTGCTGACCCAAAAAAAAAAAAAAAAAAAATAAAAAAAATAAAAAAATAATGAAACCTGTATCGTTACTTTTGACAAATTTTAGTCCATTTTCATACTATTCAGTTATTGACAGTACCTCTGGACTCGAATGTTCAGGTCTGGTTTTAGAATGGGTTTTATATTTCAGTAGTAGTAGTAGTAGTAGTAGTCTCAATCCCATCCAAAATACACATCTAAAATTTTAGCAATATGGAAGTACAAATATTTTTGAAACTACATATACAGCTTTTATTAGAACTTAATGAAGGTTGTACGTGTAGGCCTATAATTAACAAGAATTGAAACGGAAAGAAAGGTAGGTAAAATTGAAAGTTCCCCTGGTTTCACATCGTTTAGGATCAAAATGTCGTAAGTGTGGTGAAGAAGGTCACTTTGCCAGGGACTGCACGAAGGCGCAGGAGGAATGTCTCCAAAGTGGGGATAAGGAAGGAAAACCACCTCCAATGACGTACATTCCAGTCGAACTGGAAGACGACCAGCTGTTTGGACAGGAAATATCAGCTGGAAGTAATTTTTCAGCTTTTGATGATGTTTCCGTGAAGGTATGAATTTCATTGATAAACATGTAAAACTGAATAGGGTTCTTGCTTTATATTCATTCTTACGTAGGTCTAGTATGCATAGTGGAAAGAGATAAATTATGATTAACACTGACTATTCCTCCATGTTCTGAAGTTAAACCTCGTGTCTAAATTTGAAGATGATAATGCCCCTGCCAAATAAATTTGGAGGGGCCATAACTAGATTGCACTTGTTCGTTTTGTAACACCTTTGTGTCCACGCAATAACTTTGAACTGCTAAACATATTGATGAAACTTTGTACACATGGATCATCACTAGACAGTGTTACGAATAAGAATTGGGTCCCCGTATCAAAAGTAAAGATCACAAATGTAGGCGGGGTCGTTGATGTTCCCTCATGGTTCTTTAGTTCATGAGTAATAAGTATAAATGGAAATAATAGACGGGTACAGGTATGGTATTCAAATAAGAGTACGAAATAAGTATAATGAAAATGGGCTTTGTTCCTCAAGAAACCAAGAATATTTCTCTCGTCATTAGGTAAAATGCTATTGCGTAAATTTTCCTCAGAATTGATACTGAATGATCAGTCGTTCGCCTGGCTTTTGTTTCATTTTCGGTATACATGTTCAACAAATATAAATATAGTATACATTAATACCATATTAACGCTTGAAGCCACGCTTTATGCGAACTTTAGTCTTGCTTTGCTTCACGCGATAAACAAATTTGTATATTAAAAGAGTATAATGTAGATTAACGTTTGTGTATAGCATTTGATAAAAATTTTGTATGAATTAATACATTGTTCCTGTTAGGTATCTGGAAGTGGGAATATACCCGCTAGAATTAATCACTTCTCGGAGACCCAGTTACGCTCTCTGCTGTTAGAGAACGTGGCGAAAGCTGGCTACAGGAAGCCCACCCCAATTCAGAAACACTCCATTCCCATAATTAAAAGTGGGAGGGACTTGATGGGTTGCGCTCAAACTGGATCTGGGAAAACGGCTGCGTTTCTTCTTCCGATTTTGCACTACATTCTTGAAAATAATTTGGAGAGCCATTCTTACGAAAACCCTATAAGACCCGCTGCACTCGTCGTGTCGCCCACGAGAGAACTCGCTATTCAGATATTCAACGAAGCTAGGAAATTTTCAGTTGGCTCCGTTCTTAAAATTTGTATTGTGTACGGTGGAACATCAGTCTCTCATCAGCATAAGGGTTTGCAGGTAAGAGTATAGTTTCTGAAAAATGTTCGCCTAGAAACTTCCTAAAAAGAACGATAAATTACAAATTGGTATTGTATTTTTGTTTGGATATTTAAAAAATTCACTTTGGAGATGGTAATGAAATTTTTAACAAAACCCAATCATTGCTTGTTGGTAATTTCTTACGCATTTGAAAGTTTCTAGGCGAACTTTTTTCTGAAACTACATTTGAACGGACGGGAAAATTTTCCTATACACGTTTTTAGGGGATTACTAAAGCATTTAAAATTTTTGGAACCAAGTATTGAAGATTAGTTTGTCGCTGGCCGACTATGCAGAGCATACGCAAATACTACTGATTATTTGAAAATGTATTTTCTTTTTTCTGTAAGTGTTCCTCATAGTCTCGAGGAATTGAATGGAAAATTTAATTTGGCCATTTTGAGTGAAACAAACTGTAAAGTTTGCTTGAAAAAAGAACGAGATGGTTTTTACAAATCTGATCCCAACACACCCAACACACCCAACACACCCAACACACCCAACACACCCAACCCACACCCAACACACCCAACACACCCAACACACCCCTTTCTTTTCGCCTCTAGCCTTCACTCCCAACTGAAAGGCGAGCAATGTGAATTTTTCGTTGTTTTTTGTCGATGTTCCTAGACAAAATTTCCGAGACGCTCATTTACGTACTTTCGTTTTGAAGTCGGTGGTGGAAAGTTTGGTACGAAAAAAAAAAAATTTTGTTTTGTTGTCACGGCCTCACGGCCTATGTATGCTCTGTGATAGCAGGTCCACTGCCTACATAATCTTGCTCTTCAATACCTCCCATGGTAAATTTCCACATCTCCAAGTGGCTCTACTCGAAAACAGAGGCAATTTATAGTTATACAGTATAATACAAGGTGGTATTTTGTACTGAAATAGAACGTCGTGGCGAATGTAACACCGCTTCCCGGAGATCAGCGAAGTTAAGCGACATTCGGTCTGGGTAGTAGTTGGATGGGAGACCGTCCTCGGCGGCCAGATTATGTAGCGACTCATGGTTCGGATCCCACGTAAAGCTGAAGGTTCCCTCCGTCATATGACCTCAGATGTTGCGAAGGAGGTTAAACAACACCAATAAAAAAAGTTAACATACGGGGTTTTATTTTTTATTTCCGCCTTATTTGTAAATATTTTTGTGATGCAAACAGTGCTTCATACAGTCTCAATTTGCTGTTCAAATATCTATCCATATATGAAAGCGGTCAAACATTGCTTCCAGAGCCCTAAGGTACATCTGTGATGGTATTGATTGGATAACATCTGTAATTCTTTCCCATAAGTGTTTTTTTTTAATCACCCTTTTATATAATATATAATATATATATATATGGCATCCGTACAGTGTATTACTTTTTCATGACAATGATTTTCAGAGGGGATGCCATGTCTTGGTGGCAACGCCTGGACGGCTTTTAGATTACGTACAAAGAGAGAACGTTTCATTTAATGCGTTGAAGTTCCTTGTATTGGATGAAGCTGACAGGATGTTGGACATGGGGTTCAGACCAGCAATTGATAAGGTTATTAATCACCACTCAACTCCGGACAAGACACAGAGACAGACGCTTATGTTTAGCGCAACATTTGCCGGAGATGTAAGTATATACGGGGCTCCAATAAACCTTACCCCCCACCCCCCCCCCCCCGCCAATGGCCTAAACCATTAGAAGTACAGTAAAACTAAACATACATTAAATTAAAACTTAGTGTTCCCGCCATTGGCTTCCAAGACAGCCTGAATTCGCTTTGGGTCGCTTGCCAAAAGTGACGTGAATAGATCTTGATCGTTACACAAATTTGCTAAAACAGTTTCAATGTGTTGCGTCATTGTATCCTTCGAAAATCGATTTGCTGCAGGTTCTTGAAACAAGAGACATTCAACCTTGTCCTTTATAACTGATCCAATGTGTTGACAGACGTTCAGGTCAGGAGAATTTCCTGGCCATTCTTCATTTCCAAAGAAATCGATCTCATGGTTCCGCAACAACTGTTGAGTGGCTAATGCCTTAAAGCAGGGAGCCTTATCGTACAGAAGTGTGACCTGATCGACATCCATAACATTGTTTGGGTTTCTTAGAAAAGGAATGACATGCTGGGATAGAATAATATCACAAATACCGTCCATCCCAACTCTGACCATTTGGCTTCAGCACCCACATGAGCTTCTTTGCAGTGAACAAAACACCAACACAGTCTGCACTTTTTAATAATTCGCGATAATGTTCATTGTCATGGATTTCATGTTTTTTGGAACCCTTTTATATATAGATAGATAGATAGATAGATAGATAGATACTGTATATAAAATACGGAGATTTGCAAAAAATTGTAATTTCTTCGTTATTTGTCTGATTAGCATTGCCTTGTTGATTATAATGAATTGTAGTTGAAACTTTGTCTTGTAGTTCAGAGTTTATAAATATTAAGTACGATCTCTTACCAACAGCAAAAATATGCCAGTATTTTTCCTACAAAATAGCCTCTAATCAATAAATATATATATATATATATATATATATATATATATATATATATAGAGTGAACCAAAAGTAGGTGGACAGTAAATGATAACGTTTATTTTGAGAATACATATTTAATTTTTTTGTATACTATAATACAAAATAAAATTTAAATAAATTTAGTTATAATATTTAATATAATATAACACAAACACCAATGTTATAATGAACACCATAGTTATAATATAATATAACACAAACTGTATTCAACCTACTGTCCACCTACTTTTGGTTCACCGTGTATATATATATATATATATATATATATATATATATATAGGGTGTACATAGTCAGGATCTATTTTTGTGAAGCATATATATATATATATAGATAGATAGATATATAGATATACTGTTATAAAATATGGAGATTTGCAAAAAATTGTAATTTCTTCGTTATTTGTCTGATTAGCATTGCCTTGTTGATTATAATGAATTGTAGTTGAAACTTTGTCTTGTAGTTCAGAGTTTATAAATATTAAGTACGATCTCTTACCAACAGCAAAAATATGCCAGTATTTTTCCTACAAAATAGCCTCTAATCATATATATATATATATAATAAATATATAATATATATATATATATATATATATATATATATATATATAATATTATATATAGGGTGTACATAGTCAGGATCTATTTTTGTGAAGCACTTGGAAATTATATGGAATTCAATCATAAAATGATAGTGGTAACATTTATCATTTATTAAATAATTAAGAGTAGGATTCGACGTTACGCCCATCAGTATCCCTCCACAGCTCAAATCGTTCCGCAGCATTTCTAAACACATTCTGGAGCATTTGCGGGGTTATGTTATCTGCAGCAGTTCGTATATGTGTACGTAAGTTTTCAAAACTCGTAATCTTCGTCTGATAGACGTGCGATTTGATAAAGCCCCATGCAAAGAAATCTAAAGGGGTTAAATCTGGTGATCTCGCTGGCCAACGTCTGTTGCTTCCGCGTCCGATCCAGCGATTTGGAAAACGTCCATTTAGATAATCCTGAACAATTTTGGCATAGTGACAAGGAGCACCATCATGTTGATAGACGACGGGGCTAGGATTGTTAGTACCGTCGTCTATCAACATGATGGTGCTCCTTGTCACTATGCCAAAATTGTTCAGGATTATCTAAATGGACGTTTTCCAAATCGCTGGATCGGACGCGGAAGCAACAGACCTTGGCCAACGAGATCACCAGATTTAACCCGTTTAGATTTCTTTGCATGAGGCTTTATCAAATCGCACGTCTATCAGACGAAGATTACGAGTCTTGAAAACTTACGTATACGAACTGCTGCAGATAACATAACCCCGCAAATGCTCCAGAATGTGTTTAGAAATGCTGCGGAACGATTTGACCTGTGCAGGGATACTGAGGGGCGTCACGTCGAATCCTACTCTTAATTATTTAATAAATATTACCACTTTATCATTTTATGATTGAATTCCATATAATTTCCAAGTGCTTCACAAAAATAGATCCTGACTTTATGTACACCCTATGTATATATGTGTGTGTGTGTATGTATGTATATATATATATGTATGTATATGTATATATGTGTATATGTATATATGTATGTATATATGTATATATGTATATATATATATATATATATATATATGTATATATGTATATATATATATATATATATATATATATATAAAAATAAATAAATAAATAAATAAACGAACTCAGTCGCTGAACATTTCTTCCTCAGATTCAGCAGCTTGCCAAGAATTTTCTACACGACTATGTGTTCGTGGTAACAGGAATGGTAGGAGCGGCTAACATTGATGTTAAACAGACGATTTTGAGTATTGAGAAATCGGAGAAGAGAGAGACACTTCTAGCTTTCATTAGAGACCAGTTGCAAAGAAAGAGTAAAAATGTTTTTACTTTTATTGCTCTTGTATAAAAATTTTATAATTCAGAGCCAAAATTAGGTTTTATAAATGTGAATAGTACATGCTATAAAATGAAGTTGGTTTCAAATAAGATTTTTTTTTTTTTAAGCTACATTGAAACGCGAAGTTAATTGTAATTAATGTGTTTCGTCAGATACTTATTGGAAATATATCCATCCATTCATTGTTTACAATTTTTGTTTGCCCGCTTCTGCGTAGAGGTGCGGAATGTAAATTTTGCTTAAAAAATAATTTTACATCCTCGACTAATGTAAACCCATAATTTGTCAGAAATAGCCGCTCACAAATAAATTTTTGTAGGCGTTATATTCGAGTCTCGTTTATTCATATAGAAGACGAGAAGATTTTGGTGTTCGTGGAAACAAAACGGATGGCAGATTTTATCGCACTCTATCTTAGCTCCCAGGATGTAAATTCTACGAGCATTCATGGAGATAGATTCCAGGATCAGAGAGAGGAAGCTCTTTCTCAGTTCAAACTAGGAATTAGAAATGTTCTTGTGGCGACGGCTGTTGCCGCTAGAGGATTGGGTGAGTTATTAATAGTCATTCCTATTTCAGGCTTCGTCCAAGAATGAGAAATCAGAGAACGGGAATCTCAGACAATTGAGGGGTCCCGCGTCTTACTGTACCTAAGCGCCAAAATTAAAATTCGCCAGAAATCGCCTCCAAAGTTCAGCAATAGTATCTCCGTTATTAGAGCTAGAACGTTCATTTTTGGCTAAATTAGAGTTCTAAGTATGCTAATGAAGATGATGATGAGTTTTTGGAATGGATTTTCATATTTTATATTATTATATTTTATTTTTTTTATTTTTTTATTTTCTTATTACGCCGAACTTTGGGTGAACGTTTGGCTGGCGATAGAGGTGAAAAAAAAGTAGTTCGCTTCATAAGGTTTTCAACCATACTTCTAGTGTCGTAAGGTTATTATAACCCAAACCACGCGATAGAGGAAGAGTGAAAATAGTGATATCCATCAAAAACGTTTTCGCCTGTGGTGGCGCTTAGGTATCTTAAGACGCGCGACCTCTCAATCGTAAAATCCTCGTTTACCCATTTCCAAATCTAGAAAAATATCGGTTACTCGGACCGCAAATGAGAATATCGCCCTAGTGCTTTTTTTTTTTTTACATTACATCATCGAGATTAACATGTTGCTTAACGCCAATGGTTCTTAATTCAATTACACAAACCATAGATGGATAGGTTATTGGATACCATAATAACCAGTGGTCAGCAAACTTTTTCAGTCGTGCCGTCCTGGATAGACAATTAATTAGTGCCCCCCCCCCTCGCATCTTCTCTAATATAATCTAATTGGTATACAGTTTCATGAAAGACAATTTAACTTAAACTGTATCAAACTTTTTAGATTATATAAACTAAAGTTCGTTATTTTTTAAATAACCGTTAATACTAATTCCCTTTCATTAATTTGGACTTGCATTATCATAAAGAAAAAAAGGAAGATAAAAGTAATTGTTTCGGTTTTTTATTCCGGTAAAAGTAACGTCCATGTCTCGTATTACCCGAGAAAGTTAGGGGTAGGGGTCCCGAACTTGGGCTACCTTATCCAGAGTCGGTTAAAGGGGGTTATTTTTTTTTCCACCGCTTCGCCGTGTGACTAAGATACGGAAAACACCCCCGGCCTCACTGGGGTTTGAACCCACGACTCGGCGCAGTCTCGGCACTGCCGGGCGGCGCGGCGCCCTAACTAATCGAGCCACGAGACGCTCTGGGTAAAACGAGCAAATGACAATTAATGCTTATTTAAACGGCTTTGAAATATTTATAGATTTTATTTTCATTTCGCATAATTCACTCCCCCACTTTTGTGATTGATCGTAAATTTAATCGGCCACCCCGAGTTTGCCTACCGGACCCCTTACGGTAATGTACCCTCTACGTGAAAAGCTGAGACTTAATATTCATTAATGCACCAAAACCTTTAATTTCAGTGAATTATTCTGTTCGTAAAGCGACTTCTTTCTTCGTAAACGTTCATTAACGATGATGTTTTATATTGTATCAGATATTAAGGGCGTGGGCATTGTGGTGAACTATGACATGCCGAAAGAAATCGACGAATATGTTCATCGCATCGGCCGAACCGGCCGCGTAGGGAATCCGGGAAGAGCAATTAGCTATTTCAACATATCTGATGATCAGCATTTGGCTAAGAGTCTGGTAAAGCTTCTGAGCGACGCTGAACAGGAGGTTCCCGATTGGCTTCTGCAGTGCGCCCACACGAGCGCAGGGGTGATGAGTTACCGGAATGAGAATTTCGGAGCCTCAGACATAAGGAAAAAAGGAGTGAAAATAGAGGAATTTCCGGCTGCTTGCGCTGTGGGGGGTCCTTACCAAGCTGAAGTGGTAATTCCCGATGACGAAGAAGTTTGGGATTAAACGTTAAATATTTAGGTTTATGTTAATAATAATAATAATTTAATGTAAAAATGTGTCAAAGTATTTTTGTATTTTTATAAGGAAATAGTTTTGGTTAATTTTCAGAATTTGTCACCAGTTGGCAAAATGTTTCTGTACCTATTTGAGAGTTAAGATTTGGGTTGTATCCTACTTTTTTTAAAGTTTATAAAAAATCGTTTGTCTTTATCTATTCTGTTTAATTTTAAAAATTTATTTTTTCTCCTTTTTACACACTGTATTCGGTGTGCAAATTTTGATTAACTGAAGAAAGAAAGTAAAGTTTCTCATCAGTGTTACTGTTTAGTGTATAGACGTAAGGAAGAAACTCTAAGTAAGGAAACTAATTTTATTTTTTTGGTTTCTGAATATTGAAAGGAGGATTAGTCATATTGGCTTAAAATTTAAGGATCAAAATAATGGCGAATCCTTGACAACGTCCTACACTGCTGGCACGTTCTTTGATAGCAAATTCGCATATAGTACGGTATTTCTAATTTGTGGGGAAATTAAGTTCGTAGAGTCTGAGCGGGTAAAGTTTCAGAATTGGCGCTTTGAGCGGGGCTTAGTCAAGCTTAAAGATACTGTAGGTTTCAGTACTAAGTATGGAAGAGTGCTTCAAATGAATGTCAGTGTAACAACTCAGACACGCTTCAAACTTACCAGGTAAGTAGATACGGCACGTGTAGCATTTTAACCCTGTAATTGCCAAGCGGAAATAGTGTCCAGAGATCTCTGCTTGTAGCATCATGTCAGGGTTTTGTTTTTTAATGCAGGAGGAGGAGGAGGAGGAGGGGCCAATGGCGAATACCCACAAAAACACCCCAACACAAAATTAAGAGCTAAAATCAAGATCCAAAGTTTCCGAGATACCTAGAGACTGCGTTTGAAAGATTGGATTGGAGGTCATACGCGGGGGAAAAAGATGGATTCAGGACGGTTGTTCCAGAGTTGACCGATTGAGAATATCGATTAACCCTTGCATAAGGAATGAGAATGTGTCGAAAGTGGTACTGCGTGCTCCTTAAATGAGGAGGCATACAGTTAGTGTTCAGGAGAGTATTGTCCGTAGCAGTAGTAAAGGGAATGAGGTAATTTCGATGAAGAGAGATATTGAAGACTGACAGTAAGAGGCGGGGAATTTGAGACTAAAAGCCTTTGATTCCACCAGGTCAAGTATAGCCTTTTGGGTTGAGCCACTTAACCCATGAGAAGCGTACTTCATATAGAGGCGGACAAGACCCCTGTACAGAGACGGCAATTGAGTGCGGGTGAAGAAACTGCAGAGCTGGAATAGCATACCTATTACCTAACCTTTTAGAAAGAGAGAGTGTAATCTTTCCAGGAAAGATCACTAGAAAAGGAAACTCCGAGAATGTTAAGAGAAGTTCGGATTGAATTTTCTTGAAGTTGGGGGGGATAGTCGTGTGGAAGATTGTGGCGAGTTGACATAAAGGAATCGAATTTTTGAGGCATTGAAAGTTACAAGGGTTTTTTCTGGCCCCATCAGAGATAGATCAGAGGTTAGGTGCACCACAGTCATCCCACGCGATTCATGAAGTGGCTGTTGAGAGGGAGGCTGTGTGAAGTAGTGAAGCGTAGACTCGTCAGTATTCGGGATAGGACGGGAAGTGCGACTTAGGAGATCATTAATAAATAAGAGAATTGGTGACAGGACAGACCACAAGGGAACCACTAATAATAGCTTTTGGAGAAAACACCCATCTGCAACTGTAGCTCAGGAAGGAAATCAGAGACGAAGGCACATTGGAAAAACCTGGTTGAGACTGTTGCGGTTTCCATAAGTTGTCAATGTAAAGGTTGTCATAAGTGGATTAATAACGTGTTAGGAATAAGCTCCCAAAGGGAGTTGAATTTGGTTAGAGGCTAATGAATATTAGGATTACGGAGACGGAAGGTTTTATGCGTGCGGTTCATTTTCGTACACCAACATTCCTTAATCCAATGTTAAGTTAGTTGCTAGTAATTCTGTAGAAACACTTGTTTGGTGAGAAGAGAAAATGCTAGAGAAAGGAGGGATTCGTAGATAATTGGAAGCTTGAGAGTCCATTTCTTTCGAACTTTAATAATGTTTACTTGTCAACTTTCAAATTGGCATGTGGTCTTTGTTTTTTGAAGTTTTCGGGAAGCATTAGTAAAAATATCGTATGAAATCTTTCAGTTCGGTCATTGATAACGTTAAAAGATTAAACTTTAAAAATGCTCCAACGAAACTTTTTGTATTTTTTTTCTGCTTTCGACAGAGCTTAAAGAGCTGCATGTACGTGTACAGTGTGTACACAAATTATCTTTACAACTTCAATCTCGAATAAAAATATTAGGAAACGAGGTACACACACCGTTTTTGCGCCATCTGTGAGCAAGTAAGTTTTTCTCAAACGCGTTCAACATGGGCACTATTTGTCGGACGTAAACATTCAAACGGTATTCTATCTCCCCTCATGTACGCTGCAACATTTCAACTCTAGCAGCAGCAGCAATTCTGGTCTTTAAATTGTCGAAGTTGACCACTGGAATTGTGTACACGCAGTCTTTTACACGGCCAATCCACCTATTTGGGAAATGCATGTTAAGGGAATTTCGTACCTACCAATTTTGTAAGTTGTGTACACCCTGTACAATAATCTGACATTTGACGACTACCACGTGGAACTTTATTACTTTCACAGATGGCGCAAAAACGGTGTGTACTTAGTTTCCTAATATTTTTATTTGAGAGAAGTTGTAAAGATAATTTGTGTACACCCTGTAGTTTGTCATGTTCGAAAATAGAATTGGCCATTACTCTCTCAATAAAAGATTGCGTCTTCGATTGGCGAAGGTAACAGAAAAAGTGAAATTATTGCTGTGGCTATCGCACGGACCTACAGTAGGTATGGAAAAACTATACACGCCTGTCGTACAGTTTAAAATACAGTCCACAGCAAAGCCTAATTTAATCCCAGGTTTAAAAACGCTCTTACAATATGGTATTGTATATACAGTAGTACCTTTATTTCAAAAATAAATAAATAAAATATTAATTTACCGTGTTAAATAACTACATCGCTTCGGAATTCGCAATAAAGCCTATTGGGAATGGGGAAATTGCCATGGGCAGAACAAAATATGTAGGCATTGGGCCTACATAAGAAGTAAGACCATATTTTTCCGTATCAAAGTTTTCCATCGCAACTACTCGTGGGAAATTTGAGAAAGGAAAGTTTTCCATCGCAACTACTCGTGGGAAATTTGAGAAAGGAAAATAACGGAAACCTAGAAGGCCGACGGCTAGGGAATTTTTCATTCCTAAAACTAAGAAACATTGAAGGCGGAAAAATTGACTTGGAGCTGTTGAGTCACTAGCCTCGCTTTAAGCAAGGAAGAGAGTAAGTTTTTTGCTATTGACTGTAGGCCTTATACAGTATCTGATATAAATTTTTACTGCATCGTGTAGTTCAGGGGTCGGTAACCATAAGCACACGTGCCAGAGTTGGCACGCGAGGTGGTTGTCCAAGGCACGCCAAGTGATTCCCCAAAAATTGCAATTTAAAAAAAAAAAAATGTGAAATTATAAAGTTATATTAAATTATTATATTGAATATTATTATATAATATATATTGAAATTAAAAAATTATAAAGGACAGTATCAAACTGTCCGTATGTCCTTTTCATATGCATATGAAAATTATAGTTGCCACGCAAGGCCGTAAAAATGGCATTAATTGTAAGCTGGTACACTGCGTTCAAAAGGTTGCCGACCCCTGGTCTAGTTGATAGCAGTCATCCATAGACCAATATGGTTTTTTTCAAACGTGGGATCTGTCTAGGTTGCTTTTGCATTGTTTATGTGAGATGCCTAATATGAAATACAATAAGAAGTATTACTAAGAGACATCAAACATTTTGTGCTATTTCTAAATTTTACCTCATCTAATATTGATCGGTATCTGCTGTACTGTCGGGTGTCATCCATAAATGAATGGGGTGGTGAAAATGACTGGTTGGGGAAATGAAATATTTCGAAAACTTTGTTTATGTAATTTGTGGAAAATCTTTTTTTAAAACAGCATAGTTATATACCCCTGCGAATTTTACACTGCTCTCTAATTACATGTTCGTATAACCGAATTTTAAACTTAGTTATTAACTAATAACTTATATGTTTAAAAAAAAAACTTAGTAACTAAGTTTTTTCCGCAACTATCCCGACATTGGTTCCAACTATACTTTCTAAATTGGTTATAATTTCATGTTTATCTAATGATGGAATTTAGTGGCCATTTTTTAATTGTTTAACTTTGTTTAGGAAACCCATCTTAGAAGCTAAGACTCAAATTGTGACTTAAGCTAAATAGATATTGCAGACCGTACTCGGACGATGAAGATAGTTGAGAAATTGAAGGAAATAAACGTTTAAACTACGTACTCTGCAGTGCCTACTGCCTAGTTTACGTACAGTAAGATAAACTAACCAGTCGTCATCAATGTCGGAATTTGTCTTGAACTTTCGTAGTACACATGACACCCGAGCCAAAAAAATGCTCCAAGCCAGTCTGACATTTGGGGAGTGGGAGCAACGACGAACGCATTCGTAATTAATTTTATTTGACCCGGTTCTTTTTAAAGACATTTTTCCTGGGTGATCCAGATACCGCCAACTCAATACCCTTCAATGAGCGAAGGACGTTAAAAGGATAGATCAACCATCCAACCAACCTAAGGCCTAAGGCTTTTGAATTCCATAAGCCGTAATAGTACTTAGTTAAGTTAGTGTCTCGTCAGTTGTTGGTGACTAAGTGATCAAGCTGAACTAGGGCATTTTTTTTTTATATAGAAACTCCTGGGATTTTGTCTAGTGGTCCTTCATATTGCCCCGGCAGTCAGCCTCATTTGTCCTAGCAGTGATGTGCCCCTTGCCCCCCTTTTTCAAAAGTACAGTTTTTTATATATATATATATATATATATATATATATGTTATTGGATCTTTTCGGTTTGACGACCTGTAATATTTTTAACATTGCTTTTTATTGTCCAGTCTTAATTGAGGATTTCAAAAATAACATTCATGTTTTAGAGAAACAAAGGTAAATCTAGGTTTAAATATAAAACCCTATACCGATCAATTTGTGATGCGTGATCTTTACGTGGGCTCTACCCCCGAGACCTAAATTATACAAATGATAATGTAATAACATATTCATGTTAGGTTAGGTTAGCGTAACAATGGATCTTTTCCGTTTGACTGCCGCCATTGAAACATAAGAGGTGAGTGCCCCCAGCCTTCTTTACTTAGCCTTATAAGGCTAACTAACGAAAATATCACGACCTAACCTAACCAATCGTTAGGTCAACTGTACGACCTTGACGATTGGTTAGGTTAGGTCGTGATATTTTTGTTAGTTAGCCTTATAAAGCTAACTAAAGAAGGCTGGAGTTTAATTATGTTTCAATGGCGGCAGTCAAACGGAAAAGATCCGTAACAATTACCAAAAATACCATCTTACAGCACAGACTGAAGATTTATAACTTAGCCAACCTTTATAATGTAGTTAATGACGTCACGCGTCAAACACTTAATTAAATCGTTACTTTTTATTTGCTATTGATACTTTTGGATTACTACATTTTTAGACTCAGAAAAATGTGAGCTTTCAAATGGTATATGTTTTATGAGTATATGTTTAATATTGAAAAATGGAGCGCTCCTAGAGATTATCCGAAACTAATAGTCAGGCAGTTACACATTTTAGTTTAGAGAATATCATATACGCTTTAAGATTCCAAAATCCCTGAAAGTTTTAGGTCAACTGTACGTTCATGAGTGACGATTGGTTAGGTTGTCAGGGTCAGAGATGGGCACGATCTTGATCTTCAAGATCAGATCGTGATCTTGAAGATCAAGATCGTGACTTGATCTTGAAGATCACTTTTATTATGGTGATCTTGATCTTGATCTAAGATCACTTTATTTCTTGTGATCTTGATCTTGAAGATCACTTTAGACTTCAAGATCACTTTTAATTTCAGATTCTTAAATATGCCGCTATGCGAATGTCATTTGTTTTTTGTCCAAGCGACATCTGGTGGCAACTTTGTTCAACACCGACTGTTTATGTTTTCTGTTAGTTGGGTGACTTGCGTCATGCGTGGGCTCATGGAAGGTGTAGTTGCTGTGGAATTTAGGCTCGTAAAAAGTGTAATTTACTGTGCAATTATGTTAAAAGTGTTCTATTAATATATTATTATATATAGGCATAAAATATAGCCTATAGGTCCGTATTCATAATAAATTAATTCTAAACATATTTTATTTACAGATTGAATTTTTTAATAATGAGTGCAATTTTACAACTTCAACAGGCTCCCAAGGGAACCAAATATTCTAGGTTGTCACCAGAACAGTATTCAATATATTTAGATAACAATGTTGGTAATAAGGATCAATCTGTGCTATTGAACGGAAAATATTTTCAAATTGTCGAAAAAACTGGAAACAGTATCAAAGTTATTTGTATGCAGTGTACAAAGAAAACTACAATTCTGTCTGCTGGCCTCGACTCAACAAGCAATCTTCTGAGGCACCTCAGGGTTAGTACTACTTAGTAACTAAGTAGTAAGTAGCAACATTAACATAATGGTTCAAGTCATATTTTAAGTGACTGGTGCCATACAAGACTAATGCTACATTTACATAGACGTCCATTTGAATATATTGTGCACTTCAGATATTAATAGATTATGGACTAGTAACTACATTAAAAACTGCCGATATCCAACTATAATAAAACGCCAGGTGTATCTGTCTTTCTCTGTCTGATCCATGTCTGTAATTTCTCCTATTTAGTTACTGAAGGACGAAATTCGGCTTTCAATTTAACATAGGATAAAAATGCACTGATCATGGTGAAAATAATTTTAGTTAAAGATAACAAAATTTTAGAATCTTGTTAAATATTAATTTCAACTAGAAGTTTGATACTCTGATAAATATTATACAGGGTGTTCAAGAAGTCTCTCCGCATGATAATAATTTATTTTCTTGTGCAGAAACTACATTCGGATCTTTTGGGTGAATATGAATCGGAGAAGAAATCTCGCAAGCGTCCAGCTAAAGAAGAAGATGCCAGCGGCAGCAATGCTGGCCCTGCCAAAATTGCCAAGCAGTCAACACTAAGCATGTTCCACATTTCCAAGCAAAAACCAGGACCACCAATATGCAAGGATATCCTTGAAAAGAAGATTCATTCTCTCGCTTGTGGCTAATGGGCTCCTACCATTGAGCCTAGTTGAACTACATGAATTTAAGGATCTTCTTTCATGTTAGTATAACTCAAATATTTTGCTATTTTTTCCATAGCTAATATCTGATTAAAATAATTAATCATATTATTTGTATGAACATTAGACTATCGCTAGCCTAGCTAAATATTTTGATATTTTTTCCATAGCTAATCTATTGTATTTGTTTTAATTTTTAAATATTTTTTTCAGACGTCAACCCGGCTGTTCAGGTGCCATCTAGACGCACCCTGGCTAGATCTCTTGCAACAACAACCAGTACAATGAAGGAAGACATACAAGCAAAACTGGCAGCAGTTGACCATGTGTGTGTTACATGCGACATATGGTCAACTAATCACCGCAGTTTCATGGGAGTCACTGCGCATTGGGTATGCTATTGATTTAGTGTATTATTTTTATATAATTGATAAATTGACCATTGGTGATAGACTGATAGTCTGATAGACTTATAGTATAATCTTTTCAATTATTCGACATGTGTTCCTCATTCATTAATTTGGTGAGTCTTCATTTTGCTGTGATTCACAGTAATTTCACACTAATTCACTGATTCTGTCATCTGTCATTGTGTCTGATTCACAGCAAAATGTGGAAGAGTCCATATTCACAGCTGTGAATATGGACTCTTCCACATTTGCTCTTATGGGATGGGTCACTGATGTGCTGGTATGGTAGGCGACTCATCGCTGAATTGCCTCCTTTATATCACATAGTTCTTCTCTTCAATGTTTGGTGGCGCAGTTTAGCTGGTGCGTGTCTAACCAATATTATTAAATTAAGCTTAAAAAAAGTGTTCATACAAACATTGATTTTATATTCTTACATTACAGATCAATGATGACTTGTCGCGAGGATCAGCTGCACTGGCATGCCGAAGATTTCGTGGAACACATAGCTTTGATAAAATTGTTGGAATATTGGACAGGATCAACTCGGAGCATGGTTTATCTTATAGAAAAGTTGTATCTACAGTCACCGACAATGCATCGAACATGGTGAAATGCTTTAAAGAGTTCGGTGTTCGTGTTCAGAATCGTACTGACGACATTGATGAAGATGATGCAGATGAAGATGATGATGAAAAAGATTCAGATGAAGAGGTTATCATCAGCAACTTTCCTGAACATTCAGGAGAGCATGGAGAGGAGTCAGTGAAACTATCATCCCATATTCGATGTGCCTCCCACACATTGAACTTGGTAGCAACAACTGATGCAGATAAAGGACTGAATTCACCTGGACTAAAGAAGATAAAGCATTCTGCAATGGGAAAATGTTCGGCGCTGTGGAATGCTGCTGGTAAACCCAAGTCAGCAGAAAAAATACAGGAAATAACTGGCGTCCAATTTAGGTACCATGCGTCACCCGATGGAACTCAATGTACGACTCATTAAGCCAAATAATAAACATAAGAACGACGTGAATGTAGCTCTTGAAGAACTGAATCTACCCATCCTCAAAGACAATGAATTGGAATTTATTTCAGAATATTTGTCTGTTCTAAAACCAATTGCAGCAGCCCTCAACAAATTACAGGCAGAGAAAGAATGCTACTACGGTTGTCTTCTTCCAGCAGTCCTAGTGACTCAAGATGCCCTCGCAAGATTGGAGCCTATCCAACCAAACGACCTGCGCTTGAGACACTGCATGCCATTACTGGCAGCAGTCGTCTCTGGCTTCAATGCCAGATTTGGTCATTTTTTGTCGTTGAGCCCCGAGGTAACTGATGCCGTTTTGGCCTCAGTATCTCATCCGTATTTCAAACTTGGATATCATTGTTGCAAGGGCCTAATTTCGGCGATCATGAAGCAATCAAGTCTCAAGTAAAAGACAAGCTGCAAATGGCTGTAAGAAATTGTAATTCTGACAGCAGTGGTAATAGTTCGGTGAACTCAGACTCATCATCTGAAGACGATTTCTTCAGAACTATGGACGGCTCATTCTCTGCTCCTAACAACAAGGAAGACTTGGAAGTCCTCAATTATTTGCAGGACACCAGTAAGGCACTCGGACTCTTTAGATAGGTATCCTGCTATAAAGAAGATCTTCAAGAGGTATAACACCACGCTACCTTCCTCTGCACCAGTGGAACGGTTGTTTTCGTTTGCTGGCATGGTTCATAGCCCCAAACGAAGTCGTCTCTCGGATGGTAACTTTGAACAATTGGTTTTGCTGAAAGCAAATGTTTACAGCGGTTGAACATTAAATTAACACACTTAACTTGCGGTTTTACCCTTATATTGTCAGTAATTGCGTACTGCAGTATAACTGTAAAATTAAATTCTATGTAAAAAATGTTTACTTATATATGCTGACCATTCATTGATATGGGTTATGGACCTGGTGAAATGAGAATTGAGAAAAAATAGAACTAAAAACTATATGTAGGTCATTTAATAGTTTTTCTTTGCTGATAAGTTATGATAATACTAAGTTTTAAGTTTACCACCTGAAAAACTGAAAGGGGAATCGTCAATCCCCGTGGTTTAGATCAGGTGACATGGGTAGGATGCGATGCTTGTATTGCCTCAGCCCTCAGGGGTATTAGGAGTGATTAACAAAATAATTTGTTTTTGTTTACTCTACAAGAGTACAACTTTTTTCAATTCATATAAAAGTGATCTTAAAAAGTGATCTTGAAAAGTGGTCTTCAAGATCACGATCTTGATCTGGATCTTCAAGATCACATTTTTCTGGTGATCTGATCTTGATCTTCAAGATCACATTTTTCTGGTGATCTGATCTTGATCTTCAAGATCACCAAAGTTGGTGATCTTGCCCATCTCTGATTATACAGAAGTTGCAACCAAATACTGGATAGGCCATGCACAACAAAAAGAGTACAATAAAGAGTTAGAATTCTTGACTAATGGGAAACAAACAAAAGAACCTGTACCATCAGTAGTTGTGGATCTAAACTTGTTCAGAGATGAGGAAGGCCTTCTAAGGTGTAAAGGGAGATTAGACAAATCAAAACTGTCATACAAAAGCAAACATCCAATCCTTTTACCTAGATTTAGCTATTTGACAACATTAATCATCAGAAAAACACACAATGATGTATATCATATGGGGGTACCACAGACACTAACTACATTAAGAAAAACTTATTGGATACCCAAGGGAAGGATCACTGTTAAAACAGTCCTGAGTGAGTGTGTCACATGTAGGCATATTCATGCTAGGCCCTATAGGAAACCAAATCCTCCTGCTTTGCCAGAGGAGAGAGTTACTCTCAACAGACCCTTTGAGACTGTAGGCATTGACTGTAGGGGTGGGTGACACTGAACAAAAAATGTACATTGTACTGTTTACATGTGCTGCCTCACGAGCTGTTTATCTGGATGTTGTGGAGGACCTTACAGCAGAATCTTTTGTTGCTGTCTTTAAGATATTCTGTGCACGACATTCAGTACCCAAGACAGTTTGGACTGACAATGCTACATATTTCAAGGCTGGTGAACAAGTCATCCACGACTTGTTAAGCGATGAACTCGCACAATTATATATAACAAATTCAAACATAAAGTGGAAGTATATTCCAGTTGCCTCTCCTTGGTATGGTTCTATCTGGGAGAGAAATATACAAACAGTAAAGAATTGCTTGAAGAAAGCAATTGGTAAAAAACAGATACACTTATTTGAGTTGCTCACTCTCCTGGCTGAGATTGAGAACATCATCAACAATAGACCACTCACTTATGTGAGTGACAACATTAATGACCCGGAACCATTAACTCCAAATCATTTGATTCGGGGAGAACAAGTTAGTCTCCTGCCGGACTACAATATAGACTCTTCAGAAGACCCAAACTGGACTCAACGACATGATGAGCTCCAGACTAAGTTACAACATTTAACGAGTTAAAGCTCATTTCATTAAACAGTGGAAAACTGAGTACTTGATGGGTCTAAGGGAGAGACATAAACAAATGACTAAGAAGGATTGGTCTGACACAATTAAGGTAGGGGACCTTGTTCTCATACATGACAGTACTCCAAGACAATACTGGCCTCTGGCTAGAGTTTCAGAACTCAGACCAGGGGCAGACGGGGTAACAAGAGTGGTCAAATTAAGGACTTCAACGGGTGACACAACAAGAGACATTTCTCTTTTGTACCCTTTAGAGTCTGGACCCAAAACAATGGACTTTGGAGAACCTTCTCCACTGACAGTAACAACTGGAGACACTGAACTTCCAGTAACTATTCCTTTGACAGTAGGAGTGGTAACGCATCCTACTACAACATTGACAGACACAAGACCTCAGCGACAAACAGCATTAAAGGCGCGACTATTTTTACAACAAAAAATAGATGCTGGGGAATTGTAATTTTATCTTCTAACTTTCACTTTTTCTTTTCTTATGGTAAAGACCATAGACAGTTTCATCCTATGGATGTATATTTTCTCTTCTAATTAAATGCTACACCTTCTCCATGAGAAGGTGAGGATAGGCACTGTTAATCAGATTAACAGGCATTTACAGTCAAATAGTTAGCTAGTCTACACTCAGACATAAAAATTGGTGACAATGACACCAAAATTTTTATCTCCCGGGGGCCCCAGTACATGGAAAACTGATGAGTGGGTAGTTGGGAGGTAACGAAAATGGTTCACTGAGTAGGTAGGTAGTTAATCTAACAATTATTAAATTCCTTTTATGTCAATAACTGGGTGGATGAAACCAATTGGTTGCTCACCAGAGTTATTCTCCACACTAGTATTTATATACTGTGTGACAAGAGCGTGCTCGGTAATAGATATACATTACCGATCAACCAACCGAGGAAAAAACCAACACGACGCTGGTGGAGAAAGCCCCGCGAAAAAGGAGAACAAAGGAGAACGAAAACGAGGAACAGGGCGAAAGGACGGAACGGGAGAAGGGACAAGAACAGACAACGAAAAAGATCCCCACCAGCAAGTACGCTCTCAACAAAAACAAAAGGGGAAAAGAGACTCTCTAATAACTAGCAGTAAGTGACTAATTGTGTTTTTAACCCAGTTTTACATAGATTCATTAAATTAAGCTGGGTCAGACAACTTAGGCCTACATTGTGGCCTAAGACCCAGCATCAACTCATAGCTTAACAAAGGTAAAGTAGATTGCCCTAACCTAGTTTGGTGAGGAATCCTACTGTGGACCTCAATTTATCTGCCCGCTCTGGACCATTTCCGGAATCTCTAGGCTGACCCCTCTAGGCTAGACTTGATCTACTCTATAGTTAGACTGGAGAAATAAGGGGTGGGTTAATTGCGGACCAATTCATACAGAGCATTTTTCACAGTCCCTTATAATTTGCTCATTGTTTTGTGTGTTCTTTAGAAAATCCCTAAATTTACTTGATTCATGTTTATTTTTTTGATAAAATATAGAACTATGTTATCATTATCTCCCCATGGATGGACCTTTTTCTGGATATCATTTGTTGATGATGCATGGACTTTAAATAGAAATGTTATTGCCTGGAGGAAAAGTCGATACTACAACTTATCTTACACTGTAACTATAACATGGCCGCATCAAAATCTTATGATTGAAAGTTTCTAAAGTATCCCTCGTTTGTGAAATAACCTAACTACTGTATTCCCTAAATGTAGTAGGAATAATGCATGAATAAAATACATAGTCGTCCTAGCATTACCACCAAAACTACAGTGAACAATATATTTATTCTGTCATTGGTTTACAAAAAATAAAAGTATTACCATGACAACACCTGAGAGAGGGAGGAGGAGAGGGAGTGAGGGTGGGGGATTGGGGTTTAAGAGGGAATGCGTTGTCTCCACATCTCGGAGAGGGTGGAGTGGAACTATTGCAGGAAACTGTACATCCTGATAGATTTCTGAACATTATACGGTACAGGACACTGGACTGACAACATCGTTCCTTGACTGACTAGGACAGTAGACGTTTAGCAACCATAAAAAGGGATAGGAACTTTGTGGAACGCCATACTTGACTGGTTAGGGTCTATGCAGGGTGTAGCTTAACTTTACTTTACAAATAAATGTAGACAACTTTAAGCAAAAGAACTTTAGTGCACCCCTATGTTTAATTAGTCTTTGAAAGGGAAGAATCTGTCGCTTAATTGTTTAAAGAAATCCCAATAGAAATCTTGTAGTAAGTCCCTCTATCAATGCGTTTTTGTTTGTAGACTGATCGAGTTTTTACGGCATTAAAATTTGTTTTAAACACTTATTGAATATGTTAAATATTTTGTTCTGATCTACTTTTTAAATTTTCTGAAATATTATTCATTGCAGTTATTTTTGTATTTTTTTCCAGTTAACCTCTTCAGCTTAGGTTTTAGTATTTTATTTTTAAGCATTGGTGGTCAAGAATATTATCAAGTCTATCAATTATAAGCATATAATTGTTTCAGAAAATCAAAGCGGAGTGATTTTTTAGCCTAGAGTTATTATTTTACTGTAAGTGAATTTTTAATTGAGCGTATTTTAATTTTTATAACTGCATTAAATAAATGCTATCAAGTAGGGAGGTGACGAGTAATTTTTATAATTGATAAAAACATTTAATTGTAATGTGAAACTTATACTGAAACTTGGGAGGTTTTAACTAGAAAACTCTCAAAACTAGTATTATCTAGATCACGTAGTTCTACTAATAATTATCAGTGAGGAGGGCCAGAAACTGGCACAGCCAGTTAATACGGACCATTGCTCTAACTCCTGTATCACCAAGATTCGAATCTCCAACCTCAGTGTCTTCACTCGTCTTATAGGGAAAGGGTGTTACACACTAAATTACGGACGCTGGCTCAGTTCTAGTAATAATGTAAACCACCAAATTCTTGAATAATCTTAAACCTATTTCCATATTATGGCTTTCTTATTACTTTGCATATAGTTCTCTTATTCTTTTTTATATACTCCACTCGCTTTGTCTTCGCATTCTTCCATAGCACACGTTTTACACATTCCAGCTACCATCAATTTTGCACTGTCTCCTTCTCACTTCCAAAATAATTATTCTTCTCTCAATGCTCTCTTCAATCGTTCACTACCCATCACTTAAAACATGTTCTACATTTTTACTATACTCTTCCTCCACGTAATGACTCTACGCCTATACCGAAGCACACACTTTACTCATTTCTCCGCCAGACTGGTCTCCTACTCTCTATTTAATGTAACTCTGGTATAATTTCTTCCTCTTTGCTGTTTCTGCTGCTGCCTTTCTCTTTTATCACGGTCTTTCTTCCACTGCTCCTTCTCTAGTATTTTTCTTCCCATTTCCTTGCGTTCTCTCTTTATGTTAGTATCGGGGCGATATGACCTTGACAGTTGAAGCGCCGATGAAACACTATTTATTTATTCACTCATTCATTCCTCCACCTAACATAGATGTAGCTTTTCATATTTGCTTCTCTTCGCCATTTCCTCTTAAACGACACACATTCTACAGCTTTTGATTAATACGAAATGTATCAAGGTTCTTTTTTATTCCAGATAACTTTGACGATTTGAATCTCGCAGGTGGGCCTGTCTTCAAGACCCCTTTTGACAGTAGTATACAAAACGAATAGAACTTTTCTGCAGAGGTCAGCAGTCTCCTTCCTTTTCATTTTACACATCGAAAAGACCAGTTGCACTAGTTGGAGGACGGGCTCCTCACTGTAAAATACACCACCGTACGAATGGTAAGATTACTCAAGTTTTTTTTCTTCTTTGTTTACGCTTGGTAGGAAAGGAGTAACGTCAGTGAACATCGTTCTGATCGCCAAGCCCGACTGCATTGACTCCAGCAGATTATTACATAGTTATGATTAAAACTGACACAGAATTCTTGATTAGTTGGCTGACGAAATATCCAATAAAATTGATGAATTTATGGAGCATAAAAACGAGTCTTATACAATAATTTATTTACAGATAATTAACAAAAGCAAATTAAGAACTAAAGAAAAGAAGTTATCGGAAATATTGTTCTCAATTCATTTCGTAAAAATTGTAGTGAGATCTAAACACAGAGTATATTATTTATCACAATTTATTATTACCATAAATTAATTCACTGCCTTACAATAATAAAAAGGGACCTAGTATATTTCATGGACTGCTCTCGGTTTTCCTACGAAATTGCAAACAAGGCAGGCGATGACTCTGATTTTGTTTCTGCAATCGGTTTTCTTGAGAAACCTGACCTGACCTAATCGAGTTTCTTATATTGTTTTTTGCAAGATATCGCACTAATTCTTGTCATTTTTTTTTTTTGCAGAACAATGAGTGATGTTCGTATTAATTTGAAATGGCTATGGCAAAATGTGCCTGACGATGAATCCGCAGTACCTTTGTGAATTTGTATGGCGTAAGCGCCACACCAGCTCAGACTTATTCAAAAAGATGTTGGAGTGTATTGCGTCGTTTCAGTAAATAAATTTATTCAATGTCCAATAACATTTTTCTTTAGCATTTCTCAAGAAAACCGATTGCAGAAACAAAATCAGGGTCATCGACTGCCCTTGTTTGCAATTTCGTAGGAAAATCGAGAACAGTCCATGAAACATACTAGTCCCATAAAACGTAGTAGGTAATGATTATAACAACGGATTAGGAACTCGCAACTTTTTACTTATTTATTATGCAACATTCACTCAAGTCTTTATTATTATTAGTGGTACTATTTATGACTTGAATATCTCAACCTTAAGTCATTATTCATGCACATAATACGACTAAAGAATTGCTAAAGAAAAGGTCCCAACTCGATAATCTAAATCTTTTCCAGTATAAGTTTTTTCATTTAATTTGCAGGAAATACTCTAACTTAAGAAATTAATAAGTTTTTGTAGTTTTTCTTTCATTATTTTTATTATATATTTTAAATAATATAAGCTACAAACAAAAGAAACCATTACTATTCACGATTTGAAATTTCCAAACCACCATCAAATTTAACTTAACACTTTTAATCTTCTCTTTTACTGTACAGAATTCAAATCGACACTTTTTCTTATTCCATAAATGCTTGCTTAAATACGCGACTGTCGGTTATCTTGTTAATAACCAATCGCTCGGTACTTGCAATATGTAATTATATTAATGTTTTAGGTTCTGGAATGTTTTGTCCATAATAGCTCAATGACAAATTTGGACTAGGCATGTTAACACTTGTTTACCGTGACGGTATGCAAATACCAATACTATACTACTACTAGACTTTCTCAAATGTATACCAGCATCAAAGTTACTAACTGAAAAGGCTGATGCTCGAACGGGTTATTTAAGAACTTTGTTACTCTCTCACGCAACTTTAATTGGTTAAAATCATATTGGTCTACAGTGTAATTTTTTATACAAAGAAATTTTGAACAAACAAAACTGCCGGTGTTAAAGAAATACTGTATGCTAATAATCTAAAACTGATAAGTTATGATACTTATTTCGTTGGATTTCAGACTGTTTGTCACTCCAAGCAGTGTATGGGTGTACATGTATGAATGTACAGGATGTTCCAGAAGTTTGGGCTCATAGGGAAATAGACATTATATTTTTAAAGTGAAACAAACACGTTTCTAATGTCAGTTTTAGATATTTCAGGAAAGAAAATACCCTGATGGCTCAGTACACCAATCAAAAGAAGGTGGAACTGGTATTGCTACACATTTCCGAAAAAGCTAGAGGCAGGCATGTTCGTCAAATAACGAACATGCCTCCCTCTGGCTTTTTCCGCAAACGTGTAGCAATACCAGTTCCACTTTCTCTTGATTGGTATTCTGAGCCATCAGGGTATTTTCTCTCCTGAAATATCTAAAACTGACATTAGAAACGTGTTTCACTTTAAAAATATAATGTCTAGTTTTCCCTATGAGCCAAAATAAAAAGACCACTCTCCTAAAACAACAGGAAATACATGTGGCATCGTTCTCTTAAACATGGTGTCCTCCAGGTGAAGTTCCTAGTCCAGCATAAAGACAGGAGGTTCTTATCTAAGCTGGATAGACAACCTTGTGAATTAAGACGTCCCTCTACGAACACACGGTCAGTTTTCCAGGTACCAAATGCCTTTTTACACCATAACAGCACAGCCACCAACTCACATTGGGTTACAGCAATTTGGGATTGAACAAAACTCCATAGCTTCTCTATCCAAATCCATTTCACAAAGCAAACTGCTGGAATCTTGATTCATCTGAGACGACCCGGAGGGCGTCCAACAAAGAACTGTACCCGGTACAGAAGACGTGTAGCTAGAGGGAATGAATGAATAGCAGTGCTTCACCGGCACTTCAACTACTAAGGTCATATCGCGCCGAAACTAAAGTAAAGAGAGAGCACAAGGAGACGGGGTAAGGACGACTTTGAAGGAGTAACAGCTAGAGAAAAGACACTATGAACAGCAAAGAGAGGAAGAAATTACCGTATTTTCCGGCATATAAGGCGCACGAGCATATAAGACGCACCCCAATTTTGGCAGGCATATTCTTGAAAAAAAATAAAAAAATATAATACTTGTCGGTAACCTAAAGTCTACCCATGACCCTGACCTTGAGCATAAAAGGCGCAGGGTGATTTTCTGAGACTTTTTGGGGGAAAAAAAAGCGCGCCTTATATGCCGGAAAATACGGTACACTCGAATCATATTAAAGAGAGTAGAAAGGCTAGTTTGACGGAGAAAAGTGTGTCCTTTGGTATAGGCGTGGAGTCGCCCAACAATAGAGTAAGAGTGGAGCCTGAAGGGCAAAAAGGGAGGAACTGGGAGCAAGCGACGGCAAAGGCAGGGCAAACCAAGAAAAAAAAATGTGAAACAAGAATGCCGCATGGGCAGGAGGAGGGCAACATCTCCCGTCATAAGATGCCCATGCGCGAGACGAGTATGACCGATGCGTAGACGCATCAGAGCGGTCTTTAACCGTTGGTCACATTGACAAGAGGAAGGCCACTGACGAATCGTGGGCTTCAACGTTCTGAAGGAATTCCCGGACACATCCTCCCACCGCCTAAGGAGTGCTTCCCGGAAAATCGCCGGGAGAGGCATGTTAGGGTCGAAAGGCAGGGAGGAGGGGTTGGGTACGATTCGATGTGGCCGACTCGATGTCAGGACAACTCGATGCCAGGCCAAGTCGATGCCAAACAGTGTTGTAGTCGAGTCTGAAGCCAAGACCGAGTTCAATAATTACCTAACCTACCTACCCTACCTTACCTAGCCTTAATTATTTTTTATGCTTTACTACTTCTTCTTAAAATACCCTTAAAAGATAATAAAGCACAATATGCTTCGACTTGGCCTGGCATCGAGTTGTCTTGTCCTGACATCGAGTCGGCCATATCGAGTTGGGTCGCATCGAGTCGGCCACGTCGAATTGTCCCTGCCCCGGGAGGAGACCTCCCTCGCCACAGCGTCCGCGCGTTCGTTGTCCGGAACACCAACGTGTTGTCGTCTTAGATGAATCAAGATTCCAGCAACTTGCTTCTGGAGGACGGATCTGGGTATGGAGAAGCTGAGGAGATGCGTTCAATCTCAAATTACTGCAACTCCATGTGAAATTCTGTGGCTGTGCTGTTATGGTGTAAGCAGACATTTGGTACACTGGTAAAGTGACCGTGTGTTCGTAGAGGAATATCTTAATTCACAAGGTTGTCTACCTCCTGCCTTTATAACAAAACGGAAAAAAAATGGAAACGCACGCGCACGCACGCACAGTGAGAGTGATAGTTGGTTCAAGCCAAAACGATGGAACTAATCTCAGTTGCGTGTCACAAATCCTACGATCAGAATCTCGATGATTTTAGTCTGTATTCTTTAGATAAGCGGCGGCCTCATCTAGTTTCTGAATAGGATCGACAACGCGTATTCTAAATTTTACACTAACTACAAACCCGCCTCAACGTAATGGTTGTAAACTGGAACCGAAACGGTACAAGATTGTCAATTAGTGGAATAAGCTTCCTCCTGAAGTACTTCCTAGCTCTTTTGTCAATGCATTCAAAAACAATCTTGACCTAGTATTAGACGATCTCCTAGAGTAAATTGAGGCTTAAACGTGTGAATGATATTCGTGTCTATATTTCAAGTTCCCAAATGCGCCATAAAATTTCTCGGCAAATTGTTTTTTCCCCCCTGTAAAGCGCAGTGTGTGTTCTTATTTCCATAACTGCTCACCTTGGCTAGGGGTAGATGACAAGGCGGTGGTGGTGGTGGTGGTGGTGGCGAGACCTCTTTTTCTACTAATTCTAATCTGTACAAATGGTGTGCGCGTGAACGAAACGTACGTGTGCCACCTCCAGTCGGCTGTAAAACTGTTGTGGTTCCCTTATTTCCTTGTAATACAAAAAAACGCACTCGTTATTATTATTACTCACCTAATGAAGCCTAAATAAGATTTAGGATGTGGTCAATTCACGTTCAAAACATTGAGCTGTTCACAAACAACGGTCGTGTTAGAAAATATATTTTTTAGAATTTTTCTGTTAAACCCGTGAACCGTTAATTTTCACTTTCGCTTCATTAATAATAAGCCAATAATTATAAATAAGTAAATAAATGGGGAGTTCTGAGTATGTGTACATAAAAGGTCAACTCTTAATAACTTACCTTCACTACTAGAGTATTAAAAAAAACAAAAAAAAAAACTAGATTCACAGTTTGTCCTCTTACTTTAATTTGAAGGTGAGTAATGGATACGAGGTTGTGTAAACCAATAATAAAAATTAATCGATATGATACGGCAATCTCTTAAGTTTCAATCTGAAAATAATAAATAAATTCAATATTCTACCTACATATAATTTCCATTTTGACTAACTTCGTTATTAAATCATAACTATTCGTCGATAAAGTTCATAACCTTTGAATAATTGTACATTCAATTAACATTAATTGGAAAAAAGTAACTGAAGTAGATATAAAAAAAAATTAGCTAATTAATAAAACTTAGTGTGTTCCGTAAATCCCTTTAACCAAACCCTATTCTAGTACGAAAAGGTTGAGGGGTAAAGGGACTTTTGGGACACCCTGTACATTGATGAAATAATCAAGCAATGAAGTAAAACTTAAGGCTTCAATAAACTCGTGAATTTCTTTAAAAGGCTAAATAAAGTTATGTCCACGTAAAAAATAAAATTTATATATATATATAATATATATATATATATATATATATATATATATATGTATGTATGTATATATATATAATATATATATATATATATATATATATTATATATATATATCCTAACTTTCATAAAATGGTAAATATTTAAATAAATAAAAATGAGTACCTATGACGAAATATATTAATAGATACTATTAATAAATATAATAAATTTAAACTTATTTTATATCTAATGGCAACCTTATACAAAACAATTAAAATTATTCGCAGGGCAGTTACCCATTAATACATACAAATGTGTTCGAGTGCCTATTTTGCTACGACATGACATGAAGCCCATGTAACTTACTTTAAATGCAAACTTTTATTACTTATTATTAAACATATAAAACTACAAATGTAAGAAAATAATTAGGCTCCGATATTCAAGGTGAAATTGATATGTTGCAAACCTAATTCAATAGAAAAAACATCGTTAATCAAATATATGATAATAATAATAATAATTAATAGCATGAATTAAAATAAATTGACTGATTGATATGTCACAATGAGTTTTAACAGGGCACTTACAGGAAATAAAATAATACAGGAACATCCTGAAAACCAGATGACATGGAACATTTAAGATTTCAGTCAACCTATATAAATGGCACAGTATCGTTTAATTAACATATTTTTTTTTTATATTACAAAAGCTACATTATTGACGAAGAGATGAACTGTAGATTCACAGCACGAATTAAAAAAAGAAGTGAAATATATTTACATTACAAATAATTACATTGATAAGTATCATACAATAATCTTTTGCAAAAATAGAAATATATATATATACACACACATTAATAATAATAAGTTTATACAGCCTTTACAGATATATATATATATATATATATAATATATATATATATATATATATATTATTTTTAAACATTACCACAAAAATCTTTAGTAAATACAATAAAATTTAAAGCTAACTTTAAAAATTAAGTAACAATTTTAATTTCAGCAGATATCATTCGCATTCAAATTTTAAATAATTTTAACAAATTCAATAAGTACCATATTAACCCTTTTAACTAAATATAGTCTACCCAAAATATGACGTACGCCATACCTCAATAAAGTATCGAATGGGTTATAAATAAAATAAAAAACAACTTTCAAATACAAATTATAAATATTTCGATTCCCGAACGTACGTACGTGTATATTTTATATATATATATATATATATATATATATATATAATTAATTAATTTTATGTACAGGATAAGTATTAAATAGCTTATAAAATGCTACACCAGATATCTAATAGTTTATGTTGAGTATAACGCGAAACAAATTTGTCAAACTAATTCAGAAATTTTTTTTAAAGTAGAATATATAAGCACACCGGACAAAAAATTAGTCACCCCTAATAGCACCGATAGTAGGAAGTTCAAGGTCACACAGAGGGCGCTGATGTAGCATTGGTAAGTGACAAGTAGCGGTGACGTAGCACACAGGATCAGATCTGTTTCGTGAGGTGGTGAAGAACAAAGTGTGTGTTGGATATAGTCTGCAAAATGGGTCGTGAGGCAGACGTTACTCAGTGGCAAAAAGGAGCCATCGTGTTTGGCAGAGCCCACGGACACAAAATGTCTGAAGTAGCCCAATTTGTTGGTGTGTCAACGCGTACTGTCCAGCGAGTTTACAAAGAGTGGTGTAGTTCGCAATCAACTGACAATCGACGGCGTAACTGTGGCCGGAAAACAATTCTCGACAATAGCGGCCGCCGCCATGTTTCTCGTCTAGTAACTGCAAATCGTTTTCAAACCAGAGAACAATTGCCAAGAAACCAATGAGGTTCTCCAGCGACCAATTTCCGAACGGACATTGCGACGAGAACTGCATGCGATGGACATCTGGAGCAGGGTACCACGGAAGAGGCCGCTGTTAACAGCAAGTCACAAATTGGCACGTTATAAATGGGCTCAGAGGCACAAAAACTGGACTGCGGCAGATTGGAAACGTGTAATTTGGTCCGATGAGTCCCGTTTTTGTTTGTTCTCCAATGATGGGAGGCGACGAGTACATCGCAGGTCCAATGAAGCCTTTAATCCTGAATGCGTCGAAGGTGTTGTTCAGGCTGGAAACAGAAAGTGAAGCGCAGGAATAGACACCCACGGACTCTGGCGGAACTTCGGGACCGGCTGATGAACGAGTGGCAGCAAATCGATGTTCAGTACATGCACAACCTCGTAGAGTCTCTGCCTCGCCGGATTCGTGCGATTATCAAGGCCAGAGGCGCCGTCACACGTTATTAGGTACATTCTGAGAGGGGTGACTAATTTTTTGTCCAGTGTGCTTATATATATATATTAGTGGTGGCCATAAATCACGCATCACTCCATCAATTAAAAAAAAAAAAGTTTTAACGTAAAAGTAAACTACCAAAATTGCTGTAAATGTTAGGAAAGATGTATTTAGAAACTACTCAAACATACTAATGAATTGCTGTCAGTATTTCGTACATTTACCCTTTTTTTCAGCACTTCGGTGATACGTCGTGGCATGGAATTTACCAGTATTTCGCTCAGGCGTAATTTCCTGTGCCCACACCTTCTTTATGGCTTCGAGCAAATCATTCAATGATGTAGGATTGCGACAGGCAACTTTTTCTTTGACGGTTCGCTATCGGGTTTAAATCGGGCGAGTTTCCTGGCCGAGGCCCGATCAGCTGAAAACATGAATTTCAGAGGCAATAAGACACGGCTTTGGTGCGGTGACATGGCGCTCTGTCTTGTTGGAAAAACCTAAATATCCTGCAGAAGTAGTTGCCACTGTTTATGGAGATGCTCCACACAACGTTTTTCCAACAAGACAGTGTGCCATGTCACCGCACCAAAGCCGTGTCTTGATTGCCTCCGAAATTCATGTTTTCAGCTGATCGGGCCTCGGCCAAGAAACGCGCCCGATTGAAACCCGATAGCGAACCGTCAGAGAAAAAGTTACCTGTCGCAATCCTACATCATTGAATGATTTGCTTGAAGCTATAAAGGTGTAGGCGCAGGAAATTACGCCGGAGTATCGCGAAATACTGGTAAATTCCATGCCACGACGTATCATCGAAATGCTTAAAAAAAAGGGTAAATGTACGAAATACTGACAGCAATTCATTAGTATGTTTTGTATGCTTGAGTAGTTTCTAAATACATCTTTTCTAACATTTATAGCAATTTTGGTATAGTTTACTTTTACGTTAAAACAATTTTTTTTTTTTTAATTGATGGGGTGATGCGTGACTTATGGCTACCACTGTATATACACACTATTATTATTCGAACAAATCTATAAAATGGTCCTAATTCTCATACAAAATGTTTGTAAAATAGTTTTGGAAAAATATTTAATAAATATTCCAAATTCGATACATTTTACGTATTTTATTAACTAACATTGATGCAAATACTATTGATAATGATAATCAAATAATTACTAATATTCAACAAAGAAAATAACATAAAATAACATGAATAGCATAATTCATAAGAAATTATGAAATACCAATTAATTATCGAAAAAGAAAGGGTGTGGGACCTAACATAGGCCAGTGTTAACTATTAATCTTCTCAATCTGCCGATACTTCTTTCGTTGTACGGACACTTTGTCCTTATAAAGTACGGGGTCTAATCTTAAGTTTGACGAACGAAGCGGCAGCGTTCCGAAAGCGGTGTATAAACTGTTCAGACAAGCGGAACGTTGCCGGAAACGGCGGATGTCAATTGCGGAGCGCCTGCGAAACGAGTGGAAGTTTACTCTATGTTAATTGTTAAGGTCATATCGACGATTTGCAGAACTGTGCATGGACAAGGACTACGTGGTGGTCACATCGTAACACCACTTCTCGTTAGATCAACGAGGTTAAGCGACGCCGAGTCTATTCAACAGCTGGACGGGCGACCGTTGTCCGCGTCCAGATGAGGTATAAGCCTTCCGTAAGTTCCCTTTGTCACATGACCTCTGCCGCGTACCAAAGTGTTAACAATCCCCAACAGTATTTTTAGCATGCACAAAGGATTTACTAGTGACCAACACAACAAAACATTGCCGTTTTGCAGGACCTAATTTGGTTTTGAAAAGGTTCATAAAAATGCAATTACTCTCTCGCATTTGAACTTCACAAATGAGCGCTTATATAAATAGCTTTTGTGCAGTAAAGGCAATTAACCCTTCGTTCCCCTGTGATCAGGTCACCTTTAGTGGGGGTCTCAAAAGCAACAACTTTAAGGTGCACTGAAATTCAACATCATTATGTATATAAAAAGGTTCCATTCTACTTTCTACAAAGGAAGCAAATCCGAAGCAATAAGCGTCACTTATCAAAGCTATTTCCTAATCCTATCCAGAAGTCTGAAAGACGAAGCAATCATATTTGCGTGAGGACCATGAACAAATTTAAAACTGGGACCTCATCTCGAATCGGCGCAGGTTTAGCCACGCGTTAACCTAAAGCTCCTGGGTTCTAGTCTCGCTCTGGACTTCAGATTTCAACAATAAAAGTGCTTCAGTGGGTCTTCCTGGACGGGGTATACGGGTTCGGATTCAACGTAACACTGTAGGTTCCCTCCATCATAAAAACTTACTAGATATTACAAAAAAAGTTGAACAACCCAAAACTTTATCATCTTCGTATACTGTTTAACACTGAACAAATTTCCGCCTGAAACCTTTTGCTGACGATCTGCTGATAAGTGAATTTCTAATCAGCCAAGAAGAAAACACTCATACTGGGCTAACCACAATGACGTAATCCTTCCATACTTAAAAATTAAGAGGAGATCTCTTATTTTACAGTATTTAACGGACTTCAAATTTATATTTAGTGGACGGGAAATACCATATAAAAATGAATGCTACTCCGACTCAAAGTAACTGAATGTCTGTCTTTTCATTAACACGAGTACGAGGTTTCGCTTTTTCGCCTATCTTTGTATTAATAACTTCGGAAAAATATTTAAGGACCTATACGGTTATACCCATCGGGTCAACAAGACCATGACATCGATACTCTGAAAAACTAGCTTCGTCTGACCCGTAATATACTTGTCAATAGAATGTCAAGTCGATCAGATGTCGTAGTCCCACTATTTAAAAGCAAATACTTTACAAACAGCACTAAGTGAAATTTGATTTTGGCTCCTTTAAATGAAAAGATTCTTTAAATGTAACCACTAAACTTAAGATAATGGAACAAGCAGGAAAGAAAAACCCGTACCTATTTTCGGCAGTGATGTCCTTGTATTGCTTCCTCTGAGAGAGTTTGATAGGCGGCCTTTGAATAGTGTTTGCCACAATGACATTGAAAAGGATGTCATCGCAGCTGGCAACGGAGACTCCGTTCTTTCGAAGGCTTTCAGCCGTTGTGATGTAAAGGTGTTGGTAGTACCGGTGGTAGACGGCAGCCCCAGTTAGTACCATAGAGTACGAATTGAACCATCGACTACTGTAGGTCCAGCTCCTCTGAAACAGAAGAAAAAGAAGAGTACTTTAAATTTTCGTAGCATTTGCATCAAATTACACAACCACCTTGGAAACTTATTTCCCCACTGAGAGCGGGTGACAGTGCCTCATGAGTCACCCGAATCAGAGCAGTAACGGGTAAGTGACCAACCCAACCCAAAACCCAGCAGCTGGGAGAGAAACCCAGAGTCCAACACCGCAACCACTGAGTTCCTGGGAGCTCCAATTACTTATATACATATATATATATGATGAATAAAACCACGAAGGAAAGGAAACACAAAATGGTGCTCAAGCGCTTTCGTCTAATGACATCCTCAGGAACACTGAAGTACATAAAAGGGTGACAGCCTATATATAGGTTACAGAAAAAAAAAATAAATAAATAAATAATATATATATATATATAATATATATATATATATATATATATGCAATAAACGGAGAAGTAAAATTAAAAATTAAAAATTAAAGGATTATCAGAGAGGCATACATATTTGTAAGGAAAAAATATCGATTTTTAGCACAAGATCAAATGAATTATAAAAATACAAATTTATACTGGAAATCTGCCCGGGTTTTAACATTCTGCCTTTTTTGGTTAAGTTTCGATGTAATAAAAATAAAATGAAAATTAAAAGTTAATAAAGTAGCATACAAGTTTACCAAAGATTTAGTGTTCTACCCTTCTTATCTAAATCTGTTTTGAAGGAATTCAAAACAACAGGATCGAGTTGAAAAAGACCTTTGCTTATGTTGAAGTTATTTGAAAGTTGGATAATGGCAGACTCAAGAATATTTCTATTAACAATGTTGCTAGAGTGGAATAAAACTGAAGCATTATTCCAATCAATACAGTGGGATAACTCTGACAAATGGACAAAAAGGGCACTGGACAACTGTCCTGTTCTAACGGAATATTGATGCTGTTTTATACGTGTGTGCAAATCCTTTCCCGTCTGACCTATGTAAAAGGAATTACATTGTTTACACCCAATTTTATAGATAATGCCTGAATTATTGGTAGGGCTATTTTTCACTATGATATTTTTCACAATATTGTTATATGAAAATACTACATTAATATCCAAAAGTTTAAGTACATTAGCAATGCCTAAAAAGCTCGGGAAAAATGGAAGTACTAAAATATTTTTTGACAAGGTACGAGTGTTATTATTGACACGATAGAAAGTTCGTTTTGCCTTGTTGAGACAAGATTCCATAAACGCAGATGGATAACACAGATCACTTCCAATACCGTTGATTTTTTCCAATTCGGCATCGATGTATTCCGGACTGGCGATCCTAAGGGCGCGGAGAAACATTGATGAAAAAAATGGCCTTCTTAGTGGGGGTGTCATGTCCCGAGTAAAAGTGTACGTAGGACAAATTGTTTGTTGTTTTCCGATAGATACTAAACTTAAAACCTGGGCTTTCCCTATGTACACGCACATCCAAAAATGGGATTGAATTGTCTTGTTCCACTTCTAAAGTAAACTTAATGGAGGGGACTTGATCATTTAGCTGAAGGAGGAAGTTATCCAGGTCACGATTCATGGGCCAGATACACAAAATATCGTCGACGTACCGCAACCAAGGGATGCCAACCCCCAGGATTCTCGGAATGTAAGTAATTTCGAAAAACTCCATATAAATATTGGAGAGGAGGGGCGATAAGGGGTTGCCCATGGCCATCCCAAAAACTTGTTGATAATACTCGTTATTGAAAGTGAATTTACAGTCTTTGATGCAAAGCTTAATAAGATCCAAAACAAAGTGTGAAGGTAGTGGCAGGTCAGACTTATGTAATTCTTGGGAGAGAAAGTCAAGCATATCGTCAATCGGCACTTTTGTAAACAATGAACAAACGTCAAAACTGATCAATCTATCGTTAGTTTCAGTACGTGCATTATTCAATTTTTCAGTAAGATCCATGGAATTTTTTACATGTGAATCAGAGATAGTTCCGAGAATGGGGGACAAGACTTTGACAAGCCATTTGGAGAGTGGAACAAGACAATTCAATCCCATTTTTGGATGTGCGTGTACATAGGGAAAGCCCAGGTTTTAAGTTTAGTATTTATCGGAAAACAACGACAATTTGTCCTACGTACACTTTTACTCGGGACATGACACCCCCACTAAGGAGGCCATTTTTTCATCAATGTTTCTCCGCGCCCTTAGGATCGCCAGTCCGGAATACATCGATGCCGAATTGGAAAAAATCAACGGTATTGGTAGTGATCTGTGTTATCCATCTGCGTTTATGGAATCTTGTCTCAACAAGGCAAAACGAACTTTCTATCGTGTCAATAATAACACTCGTACTTTGTCAAAAAATATTTTAGTACTTCCATTTTTCCCGGGCTTTTTAGGCATTGCTAATGTACTTAAACTTTTGGATATTAATGTAGTATTTTCATATAACAATATTGTGAAAAATATCATAGTAAAAAATAGCCCTACCAATAATTCAGGCATTATCTATAAAATTGGGTGTAAACAATGTAATTCCTTTTACATAGGTCAAACGGGAAAGGATTTGCACACACGTATAAAACAGCATCAATATTCCGTTAGAACAGGACAGTTGTCCAGTGCCCTTTTTGTCCATTTGTCAGAGTTATCCCACTGTATTGATTGGAATAATGCTTCAGTTTTATTCCACTCTAGCAACATTGTTAATAGAAATTCTTGAGTCTGCCATTATCCAACTTTCAAATAACTTCAACATAAGCAAAGGTCTTTTTCAACTCGATCCTGTTGTTTTGAATTCCTTCAAAACAGATTTAGATAAGAAGGGTAGAACACTAAATCTTTGGTAAACTTGTATGCTACTTTATTAACTTTTAATTTTAATTTTATTTTTATATACATCGAAACTTAACCAAAAAAGGCAGTGTGTTAAAACCCGGGCAGATTTCCAGTATAAATTTGTATTTTTATAATTCATTTGATCTTGTGCTAAAAATCGATATTTTTTCCTTACAAATATGTATGCCTCTCTGATAATCCTTTAATTTTTAATTTTTATTTTTACTTCTCCGTTTATTGCATATAATATATATATATATATATATATTTATTTATTTTTTCTGTAACCTATATATAGCCTGTCACCCTTTTATGTACTTCAGTGTTCCTGAGGATGTCATTAGACGAAAGCGCTTGAGCACCATTTTGTGTTTCCTTTACTTCGTGGTTTTATTCATCATAAATATTTTTCACGTGTTACTTTCGTGAAATAATTTTCATATATATATATGTGTGTGTGTGTTTGAGACATCTTACTCCCACCTTTGCTTCACTCCAGTAGTGCCTTCTCGCGGGGTAACCAACAATCCTATCGGGGAAAGTTCTCCACACAACGAAACCAAAGTCAAGTTCCTCTGTAGTTAGCATCGCGTCTTCGTCCAAAGAAAAGACTGCGTCAGTCGTGATGGAAGGGTACAATTGGTACCGTACATTCCCGGAGGCGGCATCCGGTACGACAGTAATTGGAATGTCACCACCCGGTAATCTACTAGCCGTTGGGGGACTCTGACGAGTGCTGCTCCAAACCACCACAATCTATAAACAAGAACAGTGAACGGTAAACTCTACAAATGATTCAGTTTATATTTTAAGAAAATTACTCCGTCGACCGTTATTAATGGCTTGTAGGACAATCTCTATCAATGAGTATTGATGAAACTTAAGTATGGGACTTCAATTACTGCAATTAATAACTTCAAATCCTTGGTGTCATAATAATGACGACGACACTGTAATTAGTCTTTGACCGTCAATATATATTTTTCAGTATCTCTCATGTTTTACTTAGAATTCAATACTACTAATATGTATCGTAATTTATTCCTTCACTTACTTTTTCTACGTATTTACTTTTTGTTATATTCTTAATAAGTTTATATAATGGCGATGTGTGCATTGGGCCTGACCACCCGAAAGTCACAAATACCACAGCTGTATACCTAAAATAAAAAGAAAAAACGAAGGAAAACTAATTTAATATATCGTAAAAATTCCAAAACCTTCTTTCGTAAGCCCTATATTTAATTATGTATATATTTCATATAAACCATATACAATGTTCTAATATTTTATTAAAGGTTGCCATACGAAAATACAGTACAGGAGTTTATTTCTTTCTTAATGATTATGCGGACTTCTAGCTTCTGATAACAGATAGTCTACCGTTACATTAAAGGGTGTTGAAATCAACTTACCTGAATCCAGGCGCTGTGCCAGTGATGTCATAGAAGAATGGGAAATGAGGAAGAAAGTCTGAGAAAGTGAGATGGACGTTGAGGGTACCTGGAGAAGAGTTCCAAATGGACAGAGAACGGGCCTGGAAACGCTTCACTCTTTCACGTACAACCTGAGGAACGGATTAACAATAACAACAATAATAATGATGATGATGGGGTTGTTTAACCTCCAACAACCTCGCAACATCTATGGTCATATGACGGAGGGGACTAACACTTTTTCGCGAAATCCGAACCGCGGGTCGCTTCATAGTCTGGATGCAGAGGACGGTCTCCCATCCAACTACTATTATTATTATTATTCGACCGAACGTCGTTTAACTTGTTGATCAACGAGAAGCGGTGTTACATCGGTTACGACGTAGTCCTACGGATTGACAACGTGATTTACATAGTCTACATAGCAATTATGGGTTAAATCGGGATGGGGGACGATACTACGATACTATCAGGTCATCCCATTTAAGTAATGTCGTTTTTTTACGATAGATTAAGTTTAAACTAGTCCTACTCGGTTTAAGCATAAATTTTTCGAAGGTATATCTAAGAGGAGATCTATCGTGTTTCGCTACATACTTTACAGACCTTGACCAGTGAAGACGTGTGTTTTGCTTTATGTGAACCCCTCATAAACATGGCGGTATCAGAAGAACACATCAGGCATATAATGCTTTACGAGTTCAAAAAAGGGAATAGTGCTACTGAAGCAACGCGAAACACTCAGGAAGTTTATGGCAACGATATTCTGCATGTGAGGAAATGTCAAAGATGGTTTAAAAAGTTTAGGAATGGTGACTGCTGTTTGACAGATGCAGCATGCTCTGGACGCCCTGCTGAGTTTGATGATGACCTGCTGTTAGCCGCACTTGAAGAAGGCTGTTCAACAACTGTCGAAGAATTGGCCCAGAAACTCAATTCATCCCCGTCCACCATCCATCGACATTTGCAACAACTTGGGAAAGTGCCTAAGTTAGGAAAATGGGTGTCACATGAATTGTCGGTCGACAATATGAGGGTGCAGGTAAACATTAGCACAGCTCTTCATTCCCGTGAACTCCAAGATCCGTTTTTGCACCGTTTAGTGACTGATGATGAAAAATGGATACTGTACCAGAATGTTAAGCGCCGTCGACAGTGTGTTTGTGCCGGAGAACCAGCGACACCACAGCCAAAACCAAATCTTCACCCTCGGAAGGTGTTGCTTAGTGTTTGGTGGGATAAAGGTGGTGTAATACACACTGAAACTTTACCACACAACCAAACAATCACCGCTCAAGTCTACTGTCAACAACTGGATCGATTGAACACTGCACTAAAAGAAGAGAGACCACCTTTGATTAATCGGAAAGGAATCGTGTTCCATCACGACAACGCACGTCCTCATACCGCTCGTATCACTTCTGCAAAAATTGAGGAGCTTGGGTGGGAAAAACTTCCACATCCTCCAGACCTTGCGCCTTCAGATTATCATCTCTTCAGGAGTCTGCAAAACTATCTTGACGAGAAACAGTATACTTCTTTAGATGACCTGCACACCAGTCTTTGTACGTTTTTTGCCTCAAAACCGCCTGAATTTTATAAACATGGCATTGAAAAGCTTGTAGGACGTTGGCAGTGTGTCATTGATTCCGATGGAAAATATATACTAGATTAAAAAGTTCCAGTTGAGTTTTCTTTGTCCTTCAAATTCCGATCTAAAAAACGACATTACTTATGGGATGACCTGATAGAATGGCCGTCAACAGGATATTCTACCGCGACAAGCGTCCTGCGGGTTACTATACAGATTCGGTTAGGTTTTTACGTCGACGAAATGTGCGTAGATCCCACATGATAAATAACTTACTGAAGTCAAGACGCTTCTACCCTTATGCAATCAACTAATGAACCTAATAAAAGTCAAAGCGTCTTGGTTCCAATAAATCACTTTTCTAGTGGAGGGTTTTCATCTTTCATGAGTTCATGTACTTTCATCGGTTACAAAAGTTGATACACTATGTCGTAGGGGTGAAATGGTCCAGTATATCACGATGACTTTTGTAACCGACTATGGAGTAACTAATATGTACCTTAAGAGCTAAAACTACGACTTACGAACCTTTAAAAACAAGAACCAAAACATCGACCGGAAAAATTAAAGATACCAATACACAACCTGAACTATTTATCGAAATAGAAACTTCAGCAGTACACATTCGGCAAAAAAACATTTTTTTTTAAATCTGCCTATAAACAGAACACACGATTACAAATGAAACCTTGCTACACTCGGATCTATAACACCGACCTCTATAGCTACGCTATAGGAATCACGATTATGTAATTTCCTACTATTCACATAAAAAAAAACATCCTAACTTATTCATGTGCCATTAAATTAACTAAAAATATCTGAATACTTCTCCGTCTTTGGGAGACTGACTTAAAACCCAGGCTAAAGGAATCTATTTACGGTAAATGATAAAATATCACTTTACGGATAGGACCCGTTTGGTGTGAAAGATATTGGGCCAATTTAAATAAGAGTAACTGGTTTAAATGTTACTGTAGTAAGTGCGCCATTATGCAAATGTTTCTCGGCTTATTTTGCACCGAAAACATTTACAGCTCATGGAGCAATGAAGACGAGGAAATTTATTATCATCATTATTAATATTAATATTAAAATGCAAAAGCCACATGGATTGACGGAAATTTCATTCGTAACTGATACCCAAAATCCCTCTTTCCCCATACAGAGAGGCGTGAGTGGGCATGTACTCCAAACGTCACCCGAGCCAAGGCATGAGCAGAATTAGTGGCTGGCCCAATTCAACCCAAGGTGACGGCAGCGATGAGAGTCAAACCTGTGACATTCACGTTTCGTATCTAATCCCTATACGACCGTGCCAAACACGCTTTTTTGGTAAATTATTTAATGTGTGACAAAATATTTAAAATGAAAACAGTTCATGCACTTTTAGGTCGGCTGCACGCAGGATCGTCTCACGACTGACGACTCAAGTCGTGAGTCGCGAGACGACCCTGCTTGCGGCTGGCCTTAGAAGTTAAAACAAATTTTCACATGAAGAAAACTTTCTTCGATCCCTTCAAATGAAAAATTCTTAAATAACTGTTTCGCGTAAACAAATTCTATCATCACAAGTAGTATAGCCGCAAAAGGGGAGAGTGCAAGAATGTTGCAGGTTATTATGTAATGTTGCAAAGGGGTGGGGGTTGTTGCAAAGGGGGTGGGGGGTGCACAAAATAAAAAAAATAAAAGAGAAAAAAAAGAGTACTGGCCTTTGTTGCCAACCTAGGTTGCAAGGGGCATGCAACTTGGGGGCCTCCCCCAAGCTATTCCCCCCAAAGGGCCAGAGAGAAAGAGGAGAGGAGGAGAGAAAGGAGGAGAGGTGTTCACCTGGCAGGAGCCAAGTGTACATTAAGACTTCAGCCGAGTAGGCGTTGTTTTATAGGCTCCTAATCAGCCAGAATCAGCCAGTTGACTGAGCCAAGGAGAGAGAGACACCTGAAGGAGAGAGAGACACCTGAAGGAGAGAGAGACACCTGAAGGAGAGAGAGACACCTGAAGAGAGAGAGACGCCTGAAGGAGAGAGAGAGAGACCTGAAGGAGAGAGAGACACCTGTAGGAGAGAGAGAGAGACCTGAAGGAGAGAGAGACGCCTGAAGGAGAGAGAGACCTGAAGGAGAGAGGAGTTCTCCCCCAAGTTATTTTCGTTTTCCTAACCTAAGAGGCCACTAAGGGGTTTTACCAAAGGGCCTGAAAGAGAAGGACCAGAGGTCCTTCCTCGGCTGGGAGCCGAGGTGGAATGAGTCTTTCACCAACTTCGCGGTCTTTTATAAGCCTCTATTCTGGCTGAATTGCCAGATAGCGCAATGTGTTCAGTTGCTGAGTTGTCAGATCGCACCATGTACGCAGATGCAGAGTTGCTTCATCAAGCCATGTAATCGGGTGCTAATGTGCCAGATCGCACCATCAGATAGCGCCATGTATTCCAGAAATATTAATCATCCATTGTGTAACACAATATGACGATAGTTATTCCAATTAAATTCTGTTTAAATACACCTTTATTAATTGCATACCTTTCCAGTTTTTTTTTTGCAATGATCGGATTGCTAGATATATATATATATATATATATATATATATATATATATATATATATATATATATATATACATTCTTTTCTTATGTTAGGTATATATATATATATATATAATTATAACATTTAATTTTAGTTTAGAAGCAAATTTAACATTAACTTCATTGAACTTAAACTTTTCGAAACAAATAACATAGTTTACCTTCGAAAACGTCATAATAGAAAATAATTAATTTTATGGTTAACTAGTTTATTTCGTTTACTATAATTATGTATATACAGTCTTTTAAGCAGCTTATGATATATATATATATATATATATATATATATATATATATATATACTGAACTCTTTCAGCTAAAGAAGCCTTATGTATAGAATTGGTTGTGTAATAGCTGATATTAAACTCTTTTAACATGTTCTGAAAGCACGGCTTATAATTTCCTTCCCCATATCCAATAGCACTTCAAGACATTATTGTATAGAAATAAGGTAACACAAGTACTACAAGAAATAAATCCTAAAATAATTATATAAGACCGAAGTAATGGTCTGGCGTGAATCCAATTAAACTCTGTTTATAAACATTCGAATATCAGTGGGGAAAAACGAACGGAATTGAAAATTTATGAAACAATTCGACGATCGTCATTCCCCAAACCCGTATATATATTATATATATATATATATATATATATATATATATATATATAGAGAGAGAGAGAGAGAGAGAGAGAGAGAGAGAGAGAGAGAGAGATAGGATCTGTAGTTAATCTTACGCGAGGTATGAAAATCAGGAAAAAATGCCAAATGTGTATTATTTTAAAATGAAACTAAACGCATATTAAATTAAAACAAATGAATTTTGGCTTTTAAGAGATTTATTTATTATAAGAATTTAACTACTCGATGTAAGAAATTAATTATTAAACGCACGCGAAACTGTAATTAATAATTAATGTATTTTTTCTAACGAAGACTGAGTTACCAGATACCACTTTTTACCATTATTATGGTGAGTTGTCTCCAACTAAAAGATTTCGTTGTGAACAGCAGCTCATAACGAGAGACCTTCCCCCCAATCCCTGATAAGTCTCCCTTCACTTCAAATGAAGAGAAATTATGAAACATACGCTTGTCTGTGCACAAAGCATATAAAAAACCATAATATTTATATAGTTAATCAATCGAGCCCATCTATATATAGATGTTTATAATATAAAAAACCATAATATATTTATATAGTTAATCAATCGAGCCCATCTATATATAGATGTTTATAGTGTTTTACAATAGATGTATATAGTGTTTAACGATTAGGTCCATCAAATAAAGCATTTCAACAATGATTTCACTGTTTCAGAAAGATTTACGTATGACTTAAAAATATATTATTGATATGCCTAACTTAAGATCAGGATGCTTTTATAGTTTACAGCATCTTTTAAAAGTTTAACTACCAAGTTATAAATTAATTATCAACCGGATTGATTAAAAGTAAAGCAGCTTTCAATATATTTTAGTAATATAACAGAATTAACAAAGTTACCCAATAAATAATTCGTTAGACAGAAAATGAATTTTTATAAGGGATGCCCAACTAATTATGACGCATATTAAATTAAAAAATAATAACAAACGTAAATAAAGCGTATATTAAAAATTTTTCGTTTTATTCTTTCTTCTTATTGATAACTTATTTAAACTAATCTCTGTATATGTGCTTATTTAATCACAATGATTTAAGTTTAAAAGTAAAAACTGTTTTCTGTGAAAACATGATGATAATTATTTTATTCTGTTCTTCGGAAGAGCTTCAATTCGGTTGCCAGATACCACTTTTTACCATTATTATGGTGAGTTGTCTCCAACTAAAAGACTTCGTTGTGAACAGCAACTCATAATGAGAGACCTTCCCCCCCAATCCCTGATAAGTCTCCCTTCACTTCAAATGAAGAGAAATTTATGGAGAGAGAGAGTTTTGTTCAAATAACGGGATATGCTTGTACGAGTTTACAATTACATCATTATTGCTCTGCATTACGCAGTATATGCGGCTTAATAATATTTCACCGCTTAAAGTATAGGGAAACCTGTATTCGATATGAAGGGCTTTCATATCGTTCAGTACTATTTTTGTTCCCACTTTACAACCGGTTGGTAAGTCATCTTTAAACACGTCTAGAATACAATCAAAAGCACGCACAAAGAGTTCATCGTTAGCTACATTATTAAACACAAGTTTATAAACACGCTTTTCCAATCGAGGGTTTATTTCTACCGACTCGAGCTTTTCAATCGTGAACTCACTCAACATAGCGGCAATTGAAATAATCTTCTAAATCGTTACGACAACTGCGCGTTATATAAAGAAATAGTTCTTCAGGGTGAACGGTGTAGGTGAGCTCAGCCTTGTACCGATCAATTGCTTTATACCAAAGTTTTATAAGAAACACCAAATAATTGTCCCCTAGCGCAATTGGAAAGGTTTTCACCCCACCTTAGACCCACAGTTTAACATTAGAAAATTCTGAAACCTGACTCAGTGCCAAAAGAAACACCAAATAATTGTCCCCTAGCGCAATTGGAAAGGTTTTCACCCCACCTTAGACCCACAGTTTAACATTAGAAAATTCTGAAACCTGACTCAGTGCCAAAAAAAACACCAAATAATTGTCCCCTAGCGCAATTGGAAAGGTTTTCACCCCACCTTAGACCCACAGTTTAACATTAGAAAATTCTGAAACCTAACTCAGTGCCAAAAATGAAACACCAAATAATTGTCCCCTAGCGCAATTGGAAAGGTTTTCACTCCGCCTTAGACCCACAGTTTAACGTGGATTCAGAAATACATCTCGTCGATTGCTCACTATTTCATCGAGATAATTAAAGCTCAGGACCTGCATTGTCTATAAGATCTGTGGCGCGTGGAGCCTTCAGAAGAGGTGCCAGATACCATTGTATACATTATCATGGAGAGCTGACAGACACCATTGCTCAGGTACACAGTTGACAGATTGTACCATTTATTTTCTTAAAAGTTGGTTTAGAATTCCGCTAGTAGGTTTACAAGGCGTAACATGATGTAATTAACCAAAAGAATTAAGTAAAACATCATTGCATCATTCTGTTTATTATAAATATATAGAAAATAAATATACATTTGAATGATAATAGAAATGAGGAATATGCATATAATCCGCCAATATAACAGTACAGGACACACACACACACACACACACACACACACAATTATGGCGATATATAGAAATAAATATACATTTCAATAATAATGGAAATATGCATATAATCCTTCAATATATCAGTACAGGAGAAATATCACACAAATATATAAATACATTTCACTTTTTTTCAAAATACTAAACTCGCACTTAATCGAGTTTACAATTACATCATTATTGCTCTACATTACGCAGTATATACGGTTTAATAATATTTCACCGCTTTAAGTATAGGGAAACCTGTACTCGATATGAAGGGCTTTCATATCGTTCAGTACTATTTTTGTTCCCACTTTACAACCGGATGGTAAGTCATCTTTAAATACGTCTAGAATACAATCAAAAGCACGCACAAAGAGTTCATCGTTAGTTACATTATTAAACACAAGTTTATAAACACGCTTTTCCAATCGAGGGTTTATTTCTACCGACCCGAGCTTTTCAATCGTGAACACGTCTTCACTCAACATAGCGGCAATTGAAATAATCTTCTAAATCGTTACGACAACTGCGCGTTATATAAAGAAATAGTTCTTCAGGATAATTTTCACGAACTAGGCACATTTTATAATGTTTTACTAAACATCTTCACACACCGGCGCACTATTTGAGAGGAACATATGCTCATATTTTTCCTTTCTGCCCATCAAACGATACTCATCTCTAAAGTCTGTTAAAAACTCACGCAGGCACTAGCCACAACCTCACTACGAACCTCGTCATGATATACATTAATATAGTGATAAAAATACTTAAGATTGTCCATGATCACGAGATTCACATTTTCAGTCGTAGGGTATGAGTAATCGACATGGTGTAGCATGACGTAATGCCGCTTGTCACACCACCCATCCGCAAGACTCATTATCCATACCTGCTGCTTCTCTTCTGCACGCGTTGTTTCTTTTACTTTACGGTATATGTGAGACTTTATAAAGTTTAGCTCTGCAGCATACTTCAGCACATCGTCAGTGCAACGAAAGCCTTCAATGGTCTCACCAGAACATCCGTAGAGTATTTGTACATCTTGGAACTTCACACAATCCAATGTGGTTTTAAAAGAGGCATAGGAGGGGGAATAGGAAGTTTTTCGGTATCCACCACATCCTGGCACTTTGCTGAATACCATTTCATAAACGTTGTACAAGCAATATTAAAGGTAGCCATTTGAATACACGTCTGATTTTTCTTCTGAATACACGTCTGATCTCTCGGTCTTACTGCAGTCGACTGATCACGCAGGGAATCACAGATAGTAACATGACTCACGGTCTTACAGTGGGCGGAGCTTAGAATTTTCGCCTGTGCACACACAAAGGAGAAAGTGAAACGCTAATTGAAACATGAGTTATTTAATAAACGAGATATTCAGTTAACACAAGAAATAACAGAAAACACAAGAAAAAACAAATGCTTAGATTTGGTGATCACAAACAACAGAAACCTAATACTTTAAAGAAAGCATTCTATTAAATACTTTTAGCCTATGTTCACGAATTAATACCGGTTTTAAAATAGATTCGACAAGAAGACCGGCTGGACTGATTTTATAGAAATTCAAGGATTCCAAGTTGATCACGAGAGAAGTTATGTAGTCATCTTCCATGCTGCAAAATCTCGTCGTTAGCCTGTCTGCTCAGAGCACCGACAAGAGGTAAAATCGAATCCACATCAACACAAAATTTTAGTCGCTAAAATAACAGCCTGAGTATTGTTCATGTTCTAAATTATCTTTGATTCGTTTTGATAAAATTGAGTAAACTGCAGCCTTTGTTTCCTGATCAGAAACTCTCCGTCTTTTTCTGGTATGGTGCAAGGCTTCGTTGCAACCATATTCACTGCACGAGTCTACTTCACAGTCGTTGCCTTCTAATCTAGATTTACACTCTTCACTAATGCATTCAATGGGTGAATAATCATCTTGGTTGATATTATTGACACCACATTCGAGAGGGCTCACTGGGGTAACGGACACTTCAGGTAATGGTGCGGACGCTTGAGGTGGGTCGGGGACAATCTCCTCAGGTTGCCCTTGTGGCGGGGCAAATATTGTGTGGGGGTAATTATGTGTTGCTTCTAAGTAAACAAAACGGGCTTTATGTAACACAGTGGCAATTAATAATGATTTATGCAAAGATGCACCAGCTCTTCTGGAACGTCTGGATGCAATTTTACCGAGCGATATATTTATCAACTTGTGTGCTTCAAACCCGTTTGGAACGTCAGATATCATGTTCACCACCTAGGAATTGGTCAAGGCACAGAGAGCTAACTAACACGACTCTATCCTCTATTTCCAATCTTGTAATGAGTTAAAGTGAAAGTTCGCCTGCCTTTATACAATGTCGTTCTGACGTCGTTATCAAGCTCCACACAGGGAATTTCCAGGAAGTAACATGAATCACGTTGCTGTTCTTTCACCTGTACACACGCACGCACACACACACACACAAAGGAGAAAGTGAAACGTTGATTGAAACATGATTTATTTAATAAAAGAAATATTCAAGCTATATATATATTTACAAACACGTGTAATAAATAAGTTAACAACAGACACATCAATGATTATATTCAAGACATATATATTTAAAAACGTGTAATAAACAAGTTAAATGAAATTATGTTAACCCGAGAGACGACGGACGGAGTCATTACAAGCTCGTCTTGAATATAATCATTGGTGTGTCTGTTAACTTATTTATTACGTGTTTGTAAATATATATATATATAGCTTGAATATTTCTTTTATTAAATAAATCTTGTTTCAATCAACGTTTCACTTTCTCCTTTGTGTGTGTGTGTGTGTGTGTGTGTGTGTGTGTGTGTGTGTGTGTGTGTGTGTGCGCGTGCGTTTGTACAGGTGAAAGAACAGCAACGTGATTCATGTTACTTCCTGGAAATTCCCTGTGTGGAGCTTGATAACGACGTCAGAACGACATTGTATAAAGGCAGGCGTAACTTTCACTTTAACTCATTACAAGATTGGAAATAGAGGATAGAGTCGTTAGTTAGCTCTCTGTACCTTGACCAATTCCTAGGTGGTGAACATGATATCTGACGTTCCAAACGGGTTTGAAGCACACAAGTTGATAAATATATCGCTCGGTAAAATTGCATCCAGAAGTTCCAGAAGAGCTGGTGCATCTTTGCATAAATCATTATTAATTGCCACTGTGTTACATAAAGCCCGTTTTGTTTACTTAGAAGCAACACATAATTACCCCCACACAATATTTGCCCCGCCACAAGGGCAACCTGAGGAGATTGTCCCCGACCCACCTCAAGCGTCCGCACCATTACCTGAAGTGTCCGTTACCCCAGTGAGCCCTCTCGAATGTGGTGTCAATAATATCAACCAAGATGATTATTCACCCATTGAATGCATTAGTGAAGAGTGTAAATCTAGATTAGAAGGCAGCGACTGTGAAGTAGACTCGTGCAGTGAATATGGTTGCAACGAAGCCTTGCACCATACCAGAAAAAGACGGAGTTTCTGATCAGGAAACAAAGGCTGCAGTTTACTCAATTTTATCAAAACGAATCAAAGATAATTTAGAACATGAACAATACTCAGGCTGTTATTTTAGCGACTAAAATTTTGTGTTGATGTGGATTCGATTTTACCTCTTGTCGGTGCTCTGAGCAGACAGGCTAACGACGAGATTTTGCAGCATGGAAGATGACTACATAACTTCTCTCGTGATCAACTTGGAATCCTTGAATTTCTATAAAATCAGTCCAGCCGGTCTTCTTGTCGAATCTATTTTAAAACCGGTATTAATTCGTGAACATAGGCTAAAAGTATTTAATAGAATGCTTTCTTTAAAGTATTAGGTTTCTGTTGTTTGTGATCACCAAATCTAAGCATTTGTTTTTTCTTGTGTTTTCTGTTATTTCTTGTGTTAACTGAATATCTCGTTTATTAAATAACTCGTTTCAATTAGCGTTTCACGTTCTCCTTTGTGTGTGCACAGGCGAAAATTCTAAGCTCCGCCCACTGTAAGACCGTGAGTCGTTACTATCTGTGATTCCCTGCGTGATCAGTCGACTGCAGTAAGACCGAGAGATCAGACGTGTATTCAGAAGAAAAATCAGACGTGTATTCAAATGGCTACCTTTAATATTGCTTGTACAAAGTTTATGAAATGGTATTCAGCAAAGTGCCAGGATGTGGTGGATACCGAAAAACTCCCTATTCCCCCCTCCTATGCCTCTTTTAAAACCACATTGGATTGTGTGAAGTTCCAAGATGTACAAATACTCTACGGATGTTCTGGTGAGACCATTGAAGGCTTTCGTTGCACTGACGATGTGCTGAAGTATGCTGCAGAGCTAAACTTTATAAAGTCTCACATATACCGTAAAGTAAAAGAAACAACGCGTGCAGAAGAGAAGCAGCAGGTATGGATAATGAGTCTTGCGGATGGGTGGTGTGACAAGCGGCATTACGTCATGCTACACCATGTCGATTACTCATACCCTACGACTGAAAATGTGAATCTCGTGATCATGGACAATCTTAAGTATTTTTATCACTATATTAATGTATATCATGACGAGGTTCGTAGTGAGGTTGTGGCTAGTGCCCTGCGTGAGTTTTTAACAGACTTTAGAGATGAGTATCGTTTGATGGGCAGAAAGGAAAAATATGAGCATATGTTCCTCTCAAATAGTGCGCCGGTGTGTGAAGATGTTTAGTAAAACATTATAAAATGTGCCTAGTTCGTGAAAATTATCCTGAAGAACTATTCTTTATATAACGCGTTGTCGTAACTATTTAGAAGATTATTTCAATTGCCGCTATGTTGAGTGAAGACGTGTTCACGATTGAAAAGCTCGGGTCGGTAGAAATAAACCCTCGATTGGAAAAGCGTGTTTATAAACTTGTGTTTAATAATGTAACTAACGATGAACTCTTTGTGCGTGCTTTTGATTGTATTCTAGACGTATTTAAAGATGACTTGCCATCCGGTTGTAAAGTGGGAACAAAAATAGTACTGAACGATATGAAAGCCCTTCATATCAAGTACAGGTTTCCCTATACTTAAAGCGGTGAAATATTATTAAACCGTATATACTGCGTAATGTAGAGCAATAATGATGTAATTGTAAACTCGATTAAGTGCGAGTTTAGTATTTTGAAAAAAAGTGAAATGTATTTATATATTTGTGTGATATTTCTCCTGTACTGATATATTGAAGGATTATATGCATATTTCCATTATTATTGAAATGTATATTTATTTCTATATATCGCCATAATTGTGTGTGTGTGTGTGTGTGTGTGTGTGTCCTGTACTGTTATATTGGCGGATTATATGCATATTCCTCATTTCTATTATCATTCAAATGTATATTTATTTCTATATATATAATAAAAAGAATGATGCAATGATGTTTTACTTAATTCTTTTGGTTAATTACATCATGTTACGCCTTGTAAACCTACTAGCGGAATTCTAAACCAACTTTTAAGAAAATAAATGGTACAATCTGTCAACTGTGTACCTGAGCAATGGTGTCTGTCAGCTCTCCATGATAATGTATACCAATGGTATCTGGCACCTCTTCTGAAGGCTCCACGCGCCACAGATCTTATAGACAATGCAGGTCCTGAGCTTTAATTATCTCGATGAAATAGTGAGCAATCGACGAGATGTATTTCTGAATCCACGTTAAATCGTGGGTCTAAGGCGGAGTGAAAACCTTTCCAATTGCGCTAGGGGACAATTATTTGGTGTTTCATTTTTGGCACTGAGTTAGGTTTCAGAATTTTCTAATGTTAAACTGTGGGTCTAAGGTGGGGTGAAAACCTTTCCAGTTGCGCTAGGGGACAATTATTTGGTTTCTTTTTTGGCACTGTCAGGTTTCAGAATTTTCTAATGTTAAACTGTGGGTCTAAGGTGGGGTGAAAACCTTTCCAATTGCGCTAGGGGACAATTATTTGGTGTTTCATTTTGGCACTGAGTCAGGTTTCAGAATTTTCTAATGTTAAACTGTGGGTCTAAGGTGGTGTGAAAACCTTTCCAATTGCGCTAGGGGACAATTATTTGGTTTCTTTTTTGGCACTGAGTCAGGTTTCAGAATTTTCTAATGTTAAACTGTGGGTCTAAGGTGGGGTGAAAACCTTTCCAATTGCGCTAGGGGACAATTATTTGGTTTCATTTTGGCACTGAGTCAGGTTTCAGAATTTTCTAATGTTAAACTGTGGGTCTAAGGTGGGGTGAAAACCTTTCCAATTGCGCTAAGGGACAATTATTTGGTGTTTCTTATAAAACTTTGGTATAAAGCAATTGATCGGTACAAGGCTGAGCTCACCTACACCGTTCACCCTGAAGAACTATTTCTTTATATAACGCGCAGTTGTCGTAACGATTTAGAAGATTATTTCAATTGCCGCTATGTTGAGTGAGTTCACGATTGAAAAGCTCGAGTCGGTAGAAATAAACCCTCGATTGGAAAAGCGTGTTTATAAACTTGTTTAATAATGTAGCTAATGATGAACTCTTTGTGCGTGCTTTTGATTGTATTCTAGACGTGTTTAAAGATGACTTACCAACCGGTTGTAAAGTGGGAACAAAAATAGTACTGAACGATATGAAAGCCCTTCATATCGAATACAGGTTTCCCTATACTTTAAGCGGTGAAATATTATTAAGCCGCATATACTGCGTAATGCAGAGCAATAATGATGTAATTGTAAACTCGTACAAGCATATCCCGTTATTTGAACAAAACTCTCTCTCTCCATAAATTTCTCTTCATTTGAAGTGAAGGGAGACTTATCAGGGATTGAGGGGGGGAAGGTCTCTCATTATGAGTTGCTGTTCACAACGAAGTCTTTTAGTTGGAGACAACTCACCATAATAATGGTAAAAAGTGGTATCTGGCAACCGAATTGAAGCTCTTCCGAAGAACAGAATAAAATAATTATAATCATGTTTTCACAGAAAACAGTTTTTACTTTTAAACTTAAATCATTGTGATTAAATAAGCACATATACAGAGATTAGTTTAAATAAGTTATCAATAAGAAGGAAAGAATAAAACGAAATTTTTTTTAATATACAGTGGAACCTCGCTTAACGAGTGCCTCGTATAACGAGAAATTCGTATAACGAGCCAAAAGAATGGGGGAAAATTACCTTGCATAACGAGCGATACTTTGCTTAACGAGCAAAATATTTCGTCAAAATTTAAAGCGTAGACAAAAAACATGTCTCTAGACAGTTTCCTCGTGAAAAGGATCCAAAAGAAAGTGAAAGTGCCTCTAAAAAATTTAAAGCTAGTGACTGTGAGCTCGTCGAGAATGTTATTGCATTGAACGAAGACGATTCTCCTCCTTCCCCTCAATAACCCTCTCCTCCTCCCCTGTCTCTTCATTTCCTTTGCGTGCGTCAGGAGCACCTTCTCTCTTCGTAAGTTATTTATAAATTTCACCGTTTACTAATTATTTACATTCTCTTTTGGGTTAATTTTTATTAATAATCTTTTCATTTCATGCAATAATAATTTAAAAAACGCCTTTAAATATCATTATAAATATTATTTTAAGTATTTTTTAAGCATGGAACGCATTATCATATTTTACATTGATTCCTATGGAAAAAATTGCCTTGCTTAACGAGCATTTTGCATAACGAGCACAATTCGGGAACGAATTATGCTCGTTAAGCGAGGTTCCACTGTACACTTTATTTACGTTTGTTATTATTTTTTAATTTAATATGCGTCATAATTAGTTGGGCATCCCTTATAAAAATTCATTTTCTGTCTAACGAATTATTTATTGGGTAACTTTGTTAATTCTGTTATATTACTAAAATATATTGAAAGCTCCCTTTACTTTTAATCAATCCGGTTGATAATTAATTTATAACTTGGTATTAACTTTTAAAAGATGCTGTAAACTATAAAAGCATCCTGATCTTAAGTTAGGCATATCAATAATATATTTTTAAGTCATAATACGTAAATCTTTCTGAAACAGTGAAATCATTGTTGAAATGCTTTATTTGATGGACCTAATCGTTAAACACTATATACATCTATTGTAAAACACTATAAACATCTATATATAGATGGGCTCGATTGATTACTATATAAATATTATGGTTTTTTATATGCTTTGTGCACAGACAAGCGTATGTTTCATAATTTCTCTTCATTTGAAGTGAAGGGAGACTTATCAGGGATTGGGGGGAAGGTCTCTCGTTATGAGCTGCTGTTCAGAACGAAATCTTTTAGTTGGAGACAACTCACCATAATAATGGTAAAAAGTGTTATCTGGTAACTGTCTTCGTTAGAAAAAATACATTAATTATTAAATTACAGTTTCGCGTGCGTTTAATAATTAATTTCTTACATCGAGTAGTTAAATTCTTATAATAAATAAATCTCTTAAAAGCCAAAATTCATTTGTTTTAATTTAATATGCGTTTAGTTTCACTTTAAAATAATACACATTTGGCATTTTTTTCCTGATTTTCATACCTCGCGTAAGATTAACTACAGATCCTATCTCTCTCTCTCTCTCTCTATATATTATATATATATATAATATATATATATATATATATATATTTATATATTATATACGGGTTTTCGGGAATGACGATCGTCGAATTGTTTCATAAATTTTCAATTCCGTTCGTTTTTCCCCACTGATATTCGAATGTTTATAAACAGAGTTTAATTGGATTCACGCCAGACCATTACTTCGGTCTTATATAATTATTTTAGGATTTATTTCTTGTAGTACTTGTGTTACCTTATTTCTATACAATAATGTCGTGAAGTGCTATTGGATATGGGGAAGGAAATTATAAGCCGTGCTTTCAGAACATGTTAAAGAGTTTAATATCAGCTATTACACAACCAATTCTATACATAAGGCTTCTTTAGCTGAAAGAGTTCAGATATATGTATGTATGTATATATATATATATATATCATAAGCTGCTTAAAAGACTGTATATACATAATTATAGTAAACGAAATAAACTAGTTAACCATAAAATTAATTATTTTCTATTATGACGTTTTCGAAGGTAAACTATGTTATTTGTTTCGAAAAGTTTAAGTTCAATGAAGTTAATGTTAAATTTGCTTCTAAACTAAAATTAAATGTTATAAAATAAATAATATATATATATATATAATATTATATATATATATATACATATACCTAACATAAGAAAAGAATGTGTATATATATATATATATATATATATATATATGTATATATATATAATATATATCTAGCAATCCGATCATTGCAAAAAAAAAACTGGAAAGGTATGCAATTAATAAGGTTATTAAACAGAGTTTATTTAATTGAATCTATCGTCATATTGTGTTACACAATGGATGATTAATATTTCTGGAATACATGGCGCTATCTGATGGTGCGATCTGGCACATCAGCACCCGATTACATGGCTTGATGTAGCAACTCTGCATCTGCATACTGTGCGATCTGACAACTCAGCAACTGACACATTGCGCTATCTGGCAATTCAGCCAGAATAGAGGCTTATAAAAGACCGCGAAGTTGGTGAAAGACTCATTCCACCTCGGCTCCCAGCCGAGGAAGGACCTCTGGTCCTTCTCTTTCAGGCCCTTTGGTAAAACCCCTTAGTGGCCTCTTAGGTTAGGAAAACGAAAATAACTTGGGGGAGAACTCCTCTCTCCTTCAGGCGTCTCTCTCTCCTACAGGTCTCTCTCTCTCTCCTACAGGTGTCTCTCTCTCTCCTTCAGGTGTCTCTCTCTCTCTCCTTCAGGTGTCTCTCTCTCCTTGGCTCAGTCAACTGGCTGATTCTGGCTGATTAGGAGCCTATAAAACAACGCCTACTCGGCTGAAGTCTTAATGTGCACTTGGCTCCTGCCAGGTGAACACCTCTCCTCCTTTCTCTCTGGCCCTTTGGGGGGAATAGCTTGGGGGAGGTCCCCAAGTTGCATGCCCCTTGCAACCTAGGTTGGCAAGAAAGGCCAGTACTCTTTTTTTCTTTCTTTTTTCTTTATTTTTTTATTTTTTTGCAACCCCCCACCCCCCTTTGCAACAACCCCCACCCCCTTTGCAACATTACATAATAACCTGTAACATTCTTGCACTCTCCCCTTTTTCGGCTATACTACTACCACAAATGAAGTCCTGATATTGGTATTTCTAAACACTAATGACAAAATCTAAAGTTAAATAGAAAATATAACACAAAAATTAATATAAACCGGAAATTTTTTTTTGGCGAAAAATGAGATTTCCAAAGAACACCCCAAAATTGCTCATTAGTAAATTTTTTTAGAGTTTGGTTTTCAAATTTTATCGTTTTCGTAGGAAAACAAATTAGTAATTTTGGGGTCTTTTTGTGAAATTTTGTTTTTCATGAACTTTTACCATATCAGCAACTGTTAAAAGAAAAAAACATTTATTTCGATTATTTATTCAATAACATTTATTCTTTCAGAAATGCTTATTTACAGTAGACAAAAGTCTCTCTCATACGAATAAATGCAACTTTGTTTCGCATAATAACTAAACAATTAAATATACACAGTTTCAAACCAATTAATTAATCGTAGCCTGCCAAACATTTCTTATGTTTTTTCAAGACACCAGACAATAATACAATTAATTCTCTCGCTCTCGCTCTCTCGTTTTCTACTACTGCTAGAATAGTTGAAAGAAAAATAAACTTGTTTAATAACAGGAACCTTTTACAGTGGACCGGAAGATCTTTGAGGCTTCCTCTTGTCCTCGTAACTCCTTGTAACTCACTCTCTCTGAATAAGTCTACCTTACCTCGAGAGTAGACAAGATGATTTTTTCGACTGATGAAAAATAATGGTTCCACAAAATTTGCGTCTGTTGCCTCATAGCTAGCAATTGGGAAGGCAAAATAGACCGAATTACATCTGGGACCTGAATGGAAAATAAAACGGATGGTTTCCAGTTAATTTAGACAAAATAAACGAAGAAGAAATATTTGGCTCATTCAAGGGCCATTTTTTTATTTTGTTCCTACGTGCCCTAATATATGGCAATAACTTAGTAATAGTTTCGAAAGAACGAACGAAGGATTGAGAACTTCGATGGTGTGGTATTAAAATCGAATACGCGCAGTATGAACAACAACAACATCGCGAAACATTACCCACTCTTCTGGGAGGATGTGGTGCGCACCATACTACTCGTAGTTTTGCAAATTAAATTCAGTCATTCCCTGAATTTGAACTGAGAATCTGGATTTTTTTTCCAAATAATCTCGGGATTACTGAAGCGAGTAAACGTTTAACAAATTCATACATTTTTCTTAGGAAAAGGAGATTAAAATCTGACAAATTAACGTGATTCAAAATGACTCGTGATTTTATTATTAGAAAAGAGGAAATGAGATCATAAATAACATTCAAATATTGATATCTCTACTACCAACAGGGCCCACGCCTATTTTTTTGTGTATATTTCTATGTATATTTTGTGTATATAATTTTCCTTTCGGGTATTTGTTACTTAGTCTTTCCAAGAGACAGGCAGATAAATGTATTTTATTTGCTAATTTCTGAAAGCGAAATATTTGTGCGATATACTGTATGCGCGATTTTTCCTAGACAACGAGACCCAAAAATAGATTCAGGGTGTTATCTGCAAAAATTCAGATTTGCTAAAGTAATACGCGATATGTTCAAGACAAAATTGAGTTTGTATAGCATGGAAGTGGAGTTCTAACAAAAAAGCCCCTTGGTAAAATGTAGGTGCAAAAAACCTTGGTAGGAGAGACTCAATGAAGTGAGTAAGAAAATGAAGTCACAGGATGTTACTAACGTCATGCTAATAATTTCTCATTTTTTATGAAAAAAAAACACTAAGCTAAGAAATATTTACATAAATGAATAAAACCGTAAAAGTGGTCTCGCCAAGCCAAGACGCGAGTTCAAGTTGATTTCTCCGCACAGATGCGTAACATTACCAAAAACTCATTCCACGAGCCGCATGGTGCGACCAAATGCCGGGACTCGTGACAGGAAACACACGTAACCTTTTTATCTTCAAGACTAAACTTTCTCTTATTTTAAATTAATTTCAGCGCAATTTGCCGTTTCGATGTGACGAAGGAGGAACGTGTCAGGCAATAACATACCAGTAATTGCTAAGAAATGAGAATATAAACACGCAAGTTTTTCAGTTAAATGTTATAAGAATATTATAACGTTCGAAGTACAAAACGTCACATACCACATTCTTTAAAACTAAATTTCTAGCAACCCTTTTTCTTTGGAACTATCGAACGATAAATTAAAATAGGTTTTAAATTTAAATAATTTCCAATTTAATGGCTTTACTTCAGGGTAAGAAAAATATAGCACCTTTTGAGTTCTTTCTCTTCTCTCTCTATCTCGCACACACACACACACACGCATATAATATATATATAATTTAAATTGGTTGATAGATAAAGGGTACCCTGGGTAGCCTAGTGTTTAAGACGCTGGGCTGTTGGTGGGGCGTGGTTCGGATTCCACATTGCACTGTAGGTCTAAGGTGGATTGACAAGCTTGATCTTCGTCAGAATGAACAATTCGGGCCGAAGCAAAACCAAGGTACTGAGGTGTATATATATATATATATATGAATGCGCCTCGGTGGTGTAGTGGTTAGCGTCGCTGACTACGTATCCATCGGCCCCGGGTTCGAGACCCGACGGCAGCTGGCGCGCAGCAAAACCCAGCTGTTCATCCTTCCACACAATAAAGAAAGTGGTTGGTAGATAAATGGGTACCCTACGTGGCCTAGTGGTTAAGACGCTGGGCTGCTGATGGGGCGTGGTTCGGATTCCACGTTAAACTGTAGGTCTAAGGTGGAGTGAAAAGCTTGACCTTCGTCAGAATGAACAATTCGGGCGGAAGCTAACCAAAGGTGTATGTATATATATATATAGGATTGAACTCAGAATGGTCCCCTGAGGTTTTTTATGTATATTTCAGAGAATTATATAATATAAGTAATTTAAATTACATAATTAATTAATTTATATGGACATTCAAAAGTGTGAAGAACTTCGAACCCGCTATCCTGTTTAAAGGTAAAGCTATGTACGTATATAAGTACTTATACTAGGCTATAGGTACTACCCTATAGAATAAGTTCAGTTTTAAGAGTTAGACGAGTTTTAATAGAATTACTTAACTTTGTGTACTTATTCATTGCGTACAACAGTATGTAGTACCTATGTACCCATGTGAAAATAAGCTTATTTAAACCTTGGAGCAAGGATTTTTTTGGCATCTGTATTTATTCCAATCTGTAAATCAAACTGCACATTTTTTCTTCTTGTAGACCTCTGAAACAAGATCAGTAGGTCCCAAATTTTATTTGTGCCATCTAAGCAAAAATAGCTTTTAACAGGGTTGGATACAATGAATAATTATAATTGTATTTTTAATTAATTGATCCTAATTTCCATTAATTGTAATTGATTCAAAATAAAATAAAAATAAAGGTAATTGTAATTGATTTTTGAGCTATAACTGATGTAATTGATCAATTAATGTCAATTGTTAAAAATTATACCCCTAGATCTGGCAGTCATACATCATCCAATGAAGATAAACCTTTAATAGTTTAATTAGTTATACTTAGATATAGATATATATTTTTATATATATTTATTTTAGATATATATTTAGATATATAGAATAGATAGTTATATTTGTATAATTGTAATTGATTCAGACAAAATTAATTGTAATTGCAATTGATCTTGAAATTGTGAAGTACAATACTAACTGTAATTAATTTGAAGAAAAATAAAAAAAATTTAATTGTTTCCATTTTGTGTAATTGAACCCAACCCTGGCTTTTAAGCTACATATGTTTTTTTTTCTTTTTAGATAAACATGGATTTCAGCAGTTTGAATATGGGCAGGTTCTGTTGTGACCCATTTAAAAAACACAGAGGAAAAGTGAAAAAAGGCATTCGTGCATTCACTAAAAATATGAATGATCAAAATCCTGAATTGAAACTAACAAATAATCATAAAGCATGTGCAACCTGTCGAAATATATTAACAAATCGTCCATCCCCAATGCCTGAATGTGAACCACGAAAAATCACCATCCACCTCATCAAGTGCCCCATCTGAGCTAGAAACCGTTGGAGATGTAGTTGAAATGCAGTATGAGCTTAGTAAATTCAATGCTTCATTGGCCACACTTGATGAGACCCCAATAAAACCATGTAAACTCTCTGACAGCGCTGGTTACGCAAAGAGAAAGTTGAGGAAAGTATAGTAGTTGTGAAAAGAAAGCTTGAACTTGCAACTAAACAACCAATTTCATGCAGCGACTCAGATGATACAGAACTGGAGATTCTTCAACAACTAAGAGAGAAATTTAATCAAGTGACAAGTCGAAGTGAAAAACTGACAATTCTTACTATCCTACCAAAAAGATGGACACAAGTAAAGATCAGAGAAGAATTTAAGTGCTCAGATTACATGGCTAGGCAAGCAAAGAGTTTGGTGAGGGAGAAGGGAGTGCTTTCAACTCCTAATCCGCGTTTGGGGAAACGCCTGAATAGTGAAACTGCTGCCAAAGTAATTGACTTCTATCATTCGCCAGATGTGAGTAGACAAATGCCAGGGTTGAAAGACTATGTTTCTGTAAAAGGAGCTGATGGTAGGCGGGAAAGAAAACAAAAATCGCTAATCTTATGCAACCTAAAAGAAGCATTTGAGCTTTTTAAAACAAACCATCGAACAATTAAAATAGGATTTTTCAAAATTTGCAGAGCTTCGGCCAGAAGAATGTGTGTTGCCAGGTGCCAGTGGAACACATTCTGTCTGCATTTGCACTAAGCACCAGAATGTCAAACTCATGATGGCAGCATAGGTAGGATAAATAATTACCTTGAAAGGCGTATACAAATACTTTATTATTATTATAAATGTAACAATAATGGCTTCCATAAAATATATTGTAAATACCTAATAACTGCCTTTTTTAAATATAAAGTTATGTTGATGCCTCTTTTTTCATGGTTTCACCCAGCTAGACAAGAATCGGTTCTTATAACTCAATTGGTAAAAATAAAGGAATAGGTTATTTTAATATACATATTAAAAGGCAAATTGTCTTAAAAATAGCAGACATTATAGATCTCAGTGAGACAAATCTAATGGTACTTTTCTCAACACTCTAGCTCAAACAGTTCCAAAGAAACGGCGCTCCAAAGTTTGGTGGAAAAAGGTACTTGGTCAAAATGGAGGTAGGTATGGTTCACTGAAATGGCTGTAGTATCTATACTAACTTAATCAACACTAAAAATCTTGTTTTAGGTTAAGTTAGACATGTGTATCCAAAATTGGGTGAAAGGAGAAAAAAATCGGTTGTGCCATCAAAGGTCAAAAGTCAAAAGTCAAAAATAAGATCAACTTTTTTTTTTTACCACTGAGGTAAAATATGAAGAGAAACAAAGTTGTAGATCTGCTTAAAAGCTTTAAAATAGTGTTTAAATGGTCTCTGTAAGTGCAATAGGAGCTGAGATATTTCATGTTGAAATATGGTATGACCTTGGAAATTGACCTTTTTTTTTTTACAAATTTCGAATGGCCATATCTCCGGAGCCATATGACCTAGAGTGTTGAAACAAGTGCCATTCTGTTTTCCTCACAGAGATCTATAAGTGTGCCAATTTTAAAAAAAAATCGGTGATGGTCACGTTTTTTCGACCCAAAATTCCGTTGAACTGACATGGAATGACCCATATATATATATATATATATATATATATATATATGTGTGTGTGTGTGTGTGTGTGTGTGTGTGTGTGTGTGTGTGTGTGTACACAGTAGTCCTTCGATAATCGTCAATTGGTTCCATGAAGAGACGACGATTAACCCTTTACTGCCGAAAAGGACAAATTTTTAACCTTTCAAATACACGCATTCATAACTTAACCCTACAAAATATTTGGTCAGTAAAGGGTTAAAAGGAAACTACGATTAACGAGTCATTGAAATACATGTGATAATGACAATTCGTTCCAGACCACCTGTTGTACTTTACTTACCAAATTATGAAGTGGCTGGCTGCGCATGCAGGGGGGTTGGTGGGGTTTGGTGATGGAGTTTTATTGCTTGGTAGGTGAATTACCCTCCATCAGCAGCTCAGGGAGATCTACTACTGTTGATGTTGATGGATGGGGAGACTTCGGTGGATCTGATTTTCTTTCGCAGAAATAATCCAGAGTTGGTTGTCTTGTAGCCTTCTTTTTCTCCGCTAAGATTTCCTTATAGCAACGAAAGGCTTGATTAGCTTCTCGAATGACTTTGGACGATCTTTCTGCATTGGGGTCATTTTCTAAAACATCCTTCTTCTACTCCAAGTGCCAGAAGAAATCCTTCAGATTTCCTGTTGTCAATCTCTTTTTTCCTCTTCATTTGACTCCTCTGATACCCTGTGCTCTTCAAGCTGCAACAGTTCTTCAGTGTTGAGTTCTTCACTATAAGATTCTAAGAGCTCTTCGACATCGTACTTAAACTGCGCGACGATTAATAGAGGGAGGACGATTAACGAAATAGTGGTGTTAAATAGGGAACAACGATAGATCGAAACGACAATTATAGAGGGATTAATAATAATATATATATATATATATATATATATATATATATATATATATATATATATATACCCCGCGGGTGGCTACCTTGTCGTGATGGGTGGGCTCCCATGTTGACCCAGTGGGCTACGTTGGCGGGGGCTTAGCCCCCGGAAGGGTCACCCATGTCGGACAGGCTACTAGGAGACCGGGCTAAGAGCCACTGAAGTCTTTGGCTCCCATTACGGGTCTCCAGTGCTGTCCTCCGGAGGTGACGCCCTTAGGGCGTCACTGCGTTGGATGGTTGGGTTCCCGGGCCGGTGGGATTGGGGGGGCTGGGGTCTTTGCGCCGTTTGGGGGCAAACTTTCGCATCACAGGGCACCGTTTTTAAACCGACGCGACGGTGTGTCCCCTGAGGTTGAGGTACCCCGCCCCCTTCGGTTTGCGCTCGGCCTCCCTTTCTCACCGGTAGGTAGTTTCTCGCGTCCCCTGGGTCCGTGTTCTACAACATTAATAACATATGGAAACTATTACTTCTTGTCCTAGAACTCGGGTGGGGGGCAACCAGGCTCCCCCGAGTCCTCTATCACTGGAAGACCACGTCTTGAGGAGGTCGCCCCCTCATCTAGCAGCGAAACACTTGCACCACTCTCCTCTTCCATTACCGACCCCAGCCTGTACCTTAAACATGCCCTTGGACATACACCCTCTGGAGCAGGGGTCTCGCCCCAGCCCACCTCAGCCGCCTTCGGGCAAGTCAAGTTCCACCCAAGACTTCCCCCAAAACCCGGCTTCTTCCTCTGCCCGTATACCCACCTCACCCGCCATCGGCCCGCCTCTTCACGGAGAGAGACCCGCGGCGGAGGGGAAAGTCGGCATTCACGTCCATCCTATCGACCGTTGGATATCCCGGTCCACTTCCATTCTACAGCCTCCCTATCCCTTCCAAGTATTCACAAATTCCTAGTAATCCGGCCTACCTCTGGGTCCCTTCCGACCAACTCTGAATGGACGTTTCAGGCGATCCGAGCCCGCAGCAACTCCAGCCGCTATTATGTGCGACCACAGAGGGATGGCTCCCTCCTCATAAAATCACGCTCAGCCGCAGAGACGAAAGCCCTACTCTCCTTTACTGAGGTCCTTGGATGCTCGGTGTCCGTCTTCCCACACCTTCGCCTGAACCAGAGTTAGGGCACTATTTATGCCACCCGCCTATTATCGATCACAGTGAACGAGCCCCTGGAGGACCTCGCACCCTAGGGTGTCACTAAGATCCATCGCTTCACATCCCGACAGGGAGGCACCCCTTTCCTCACTCCGCGCCTACTTCTTACCTTCAACACCTTAGTCCCTCCCGACCGTATTATATGGGATATGGGAGACTGCACGTCGTGAGAGTTCACTGTCCGTCCATACATCGAGGACCCGACCCGTTGCTTTAAATGCAACAAGTTCGGACACGTCAGTTCAGTTTGCCGACAACCGCACCAACTGTGTGTTCGTTGCGGAGAAATCGTTCACCCAGACAAGTGCCCCAACACACCCAAATGCTCCAACTGCGAAGGCGCACACCCCTCTTCATCTCGCAAATGCCTTTTCTTCAAGTTCGAGGAGGTGTGAGGCCTGTAGGTAGCGGATTTCCTTAGCCTCCGAGAGGCGCGAGACAGCTTGCGGAGTCGGGAGGTGAGGCCGGAGGTATCTTACGCCGCTGCCCTCGGCTCTGTCCACTCGGCACGCCACCCTGGTCTGCCGCTCAAAACCCCTTTGACCACTGCTTCCCATCCCTCCCAAAGGGAATCCTCGCTAGACCCGACGATTTCCTCTCCCCCCACCATCCCTCCTCTTCACGCACCTCACCTGCTAACGATTCCCCAGGAATCTGGGACCAGGACACCCAGGCCCTGTCCACCTCGAACCCTACCCTCCCAGCACTTTCTGCACACACTCGAACCTAACGCCCGGGGTAAGCCAACGAGGCGGAGACGCAGGAGCGAGTCGCCAGACTATCCGGCCTTTCAACAGGCCTCTCCTTCTTCCCCCAGATCTAAGACGACGGCTCGGACCCTTACACCCCCTAGTTCGTCTACGAGGACCACATCACTCCACCGCAGAAGTCCCTCCAATCTACCCCCACGGACTCTGACAATAGTAACCGAATTACATGACCAGCCTCCCACGACGAGATCCAATCTGGACAATATCCTCTCCCCCGAGGATCCAGTGGATGCGATACTGGCGCAACTGCATGGTGTGGCCAAGGGGAGTTCGGCCGCGCCCATCCGTTTTATGAATCTGCCCTTACCTGCTGGTGCCATTTTTTCCACCCCTCCACGAGAACACTGGTTCATCTCCGGATTCTTAGTCAGCGATCCTAACCACTACACCACCGAAGCGCATATATATATATATAACACATAATATATATATATATATATATATATATATAATATATCTATATATATATATATATATATATATACACATATATATTATATATAATTAGGGTGGATCGATTTTAAATTTTTTTCGATTTCCATATTCTAATAGAGACAAAAACTTGCGCATGCATGAGAAAATAGCCTCTGCAAAATCTTAGCTTAATAGGTAATCATCTTCTGCCCCCGGCAGAGCGATGAAAATCATATTTTAGTAGTCAAAAACGTATTTTTCTTATAATTTTTAAAATATTTCAATATGCGTGTGTGTTATTTCATGCCTAAGCAACGATATAAATGCTATGGGAAATATATAAATGCATTATTTAAGACAAAGAGCCGATCTGAAAATATGTATATAAATTACCTATTTTTTCAACATTTGACGTTGTTGCCGGGGGCAAAAGATATTAACGTAGGACAACGCGCTTGGAAAAACGATCATATGAGGTCTTTTTCATCGACTTTATAGTTATTAGGAATAATTTTGATATATTTATAAGAATACGTTTTTGACTACTAAAATATGATTTTCATCGCTCTGCCGGGTGCAGAAGATGATTACCTATTAAGCTAAGATTTTGTAGAGGCTATTTTCTCATGCATGCGCAAGTTTTTGTCTCTATTAGAATATGGAAATCGAAAAAAATGTAAAATCGATCCACCCTAAATTATATATATATATATATATATATATATATATATATATATATATATATATAAATATATATATATATATATATATATATATATACAGGGCGTCCCAAAAAAATGTATACACACTTTAAATAATTATAAAGGCAGTGTTTATTAAAATACATTTCATTTTCAAAATGTAATAGAATCTACAGACATTATTTAATTGTTTTGTCAACGCCTGTTTTCAAACTGACGTCCGTTCTGGTCCAGGCACTGCTGATAACGCGAAGCAATGGAATCGCAAACATCACGAAACATTTCGTTGGTATTTGTGTGCATTCTCGTTCAATGGCTGCTCTCAATTCAGCGACTGTTGCAGGTTTTATAGCGTAGACTTTGTCTTTTAAGTATCCCCATAAAAAAAGTCTAGTGGTGTGAGGTCTGGTGAACGCGGAGGGTATTCTACGAACCCCTTCGTCCAGTCCACATCCACATCGTGCCAAGTACCACTCGCAATACTCCACTCTTCGGTCCGGATCATCTTCATTAATAGCATGGACTAATCTTGGAATGTAACTTTTCCATTGACAGCGCTTCAAAATGCGTTGGACAGACGATTCTGAAATTCCTACCTCACGACTCGCTTGCCGCACAGATTTTCTTGGACTTTGGTGATACGTTTCCAGTACTCTTTCTTGCTTTGTGGGGCTTGTCGATGTCCGTGGTCTTCCGGAACGCTTCTTGTGGACATTCTGAACAGTTCCATCGGCTTCAAACTTATCTCTAATTCGAGTGATGGTAAGTCGCGTTGGTGGATCTGTTTGAAACTCCCTCCTAAACTGTCTTTGCACTTCAACTGCGTTTTCACACTTCCAGTAGCATTTTAGAATGAATTTCCTTTGTTCAAAGCTTAGTCTGACTGCCATTATTAATTCTAATGGGTTTAACTTGGAAAGAAAGAAACATCAATTGAGCTATCAGCTGTTAAAGTGTGTATACATTTTTTGGGACGCCCTGTATATATATATACAGGGTGTCCCATAAGTCCGGCATCATAGGAGAAATTCATATTTTTCTATTTCTACAAACCATAATTCATATTTTTCTCTTTCTACAGGCCATAATGTCTATGTTCGGGATGCCAATTTCCCGTCCACCATTCTGTTCAGTGACGAGGCTGTTTTTTATGGAAATGGTGAGGTAAATCGACAGAACACCCGCTACTGGTCTCAAAACAACCCTCACTGGCATACCTCTTCAAAGGAACAAGGTGCATCTCGGGTGATGGTATGGTGTGGCATTTGGAAGGATCGCATCATAGGCCCCCCTCTTTTTCGATGAACATGTCACTGGAGGCACCTACCTACGTATACTCAAGGAAGAAGCATTTCCCAGTGTCTTGAACGAAGAAGGAAATTTCCCAACATGGTTCCAGCAAGACGGCGCTCCCGCACATTACAGCACCCAAATAAGGGAATACCTGTACCAACAATTCCCTGGTCATTGGATAGGACGTCGAGGGCCTGTGGAATGGCCAGCTAGAAGCCCGGATCTCACGCCACTAGATTTTTATCTCTGGGGCCACTTGAAAGCGCTGGTATACGCAGAGAAAATTAGGAGTGTTGAACATTTGCGGCAGCGCATTATTGGGGCATGTAACACCATTACTCCTGACATCATTCACCGTGTACTTGCTGACTGGGTATCACGTCTGAATTTGTGTATTGAAAACAATGGTGGACATATTGAGCACGTTCTGTAAATAAAAGCTTTTGTTTTGCCTTTTTTATTATTTTTCCTATGATATATATATATATATATATATATATATATATATATATAATTAGACCGGCCCAGGCTCATAGGGGTGAAAAATATTTTTTTTCTTTTCTTAAGTCTCACCTCTGGAATTTGTTGTGTGTGTCGATAGAAAGTTTTGAGGGAAGTTTCAGCCCGATTCGATAGTATTTAGTGGTGCCGATAAACTCTGAAATGTGTAGTTTTTCCGCACCACCCAGGAGGTAACTACAACAGGCGCGTTTTTTCTTTTAAGTGGTATCCCCAATAGGCCTAATCCAATTTTTTTAATGTTAACTCATGATGTTGATGTGCTTCCTGTCTTCATCATCGATTTCTTTGCCTCTGGAAACCGCTCTCGGTGTTTTTCCACGACTTGAAGAAGGTACTGCAGTTGTTCTTCGTTTTTTGCGAGATGACTGCTGAAACTCTGAATTAATGAGACCGCTCTCTCTGCATTATCGTTTACAACATTCATTATTTTAACATATTCCTTAGCTAATTTATAGTCGTCCCTGTTATCCCATTCTATAGGATCTACTTCGAGAAACGTTGATTGAACGGACAATTTTTCAAAGGAGCGACTTGAGCTTGTGACAAAGTCCGCCAGATTTTTCTCTAGTGCGTCATCATGAGTGTGGTCATTTGAAAGCAATTCGTTTTTCTGGTATTTCTGAACCAGGTCTTTCCAATGCCTGAACCATCTGCAGTTTCAATTGCAAAGTTATGCCATCATCAAAAAAGGCAAGCGACATAAGTTCTTCATTTAGATACCAGAGGTGACGACATAGTGCTTTGCTAGCTATTGCTGAAGCTCTTTTAGATACTCCAAATCGGTTCTTGATGCAGAAGATGCGATGGGAGCAGCAAACCATTTTGGCACATAAAAGCGAACAGCATAGCGAGAGAAGCATTCCATTGCATTCTGTTCCTGTTTTGTCAGGTTGAACTGCGGGCGAAACAATACAATTTTGATGGCATAAATCACTCGTGCAATCCACCTACGATGTAAAGCCTCAGGTTGACGAAAATGTACTCCTCCTGAGGGAACACCACCTAAATAAATAATAATTGATAATTCAAGAAGTTCGCGATAATCCGCTCTTGGGTGACTTCTCGCAAGCTGTTCTTCGCACAGTGCGAGGATTTCTGCTTTCCACGGCATGTTCGTATTGGCAGTTTCAAATTTTATAGCATCCATTTGTTTCCAGGAATTCTTGAAACGTTTGTAAAGTAATATATCCGGTATTCTCGCAAATTCCAATCGTCTAAGCATTCTAGAACTGCTTCTGCAATTCTTTCGCCTTCTCCAGAAGCAAGTTTGAGTACTGCTAGAAGCTTAGACTTTCCTCCACCGGGTACAAGAATAGCTAGCCTATCTATATTTTCATCACCTGTTATATCTTGTATTACTTTACCATCCCAATGAATGGTAAGCGGAACGTCAGATGTAAAGGTTTGCTTAATGTCATCTGCAATTTTTTTGCGTACAACACTCCTCGCCCTCTGTAGAGTACTTCTGCTCAAAACAACATTGTCAATATCATGTCCAAGAGAAGTTGCAGCAGCTGAAAGCACCACAACAGCACTACGATCACTCGTTTTTGTTCGATCTAATACCACTGCCAGATCAGGTGTTACGATGCGCTTACGCTTATTTGATATTGTGCTGCTTGAAGGTTTGGATGTCATTTCAGGAGTGTACGATGTGCCTGGCTTTGGTTGCTCATCACTACTACTGCTTGAACTGCTATCACTGAACTGAACAACAGCTGATGACAATTTCTTTCACAATGCCTCGGCTTCTTTTAGTGCAGCTTGTCTTTCATCTCTTTTCCGTTGTCGCATTTGCTTAGCGACTAGTTTCTTATCAATATCAGTCATGTAACCTCGCCTCTCTTTTTCTCTCTGAGCTTGTAGGAATGATCTATCTTCCTCATTTGACATCATTTGTAAAGCATTTGCGTGAGCTATATAAAAAAGGTTAACTAAACTACCTTGGAATTCAGCTTCTTTTTTAATTTGATTTTGATTTTCGAAGTGATCTGAAGTTCATACATTTTTGAATTTTCGTTAGTACATGCTGTTTGACTCTGGTGGGTATTTTCGCCTTGTCCCAAATCTCAAAAATTTCAGCATAAACTATGTTGAATGCTTCTTTCAATGTTTTTTTACTGTTTGTGAGACAGAAAAGCCGACGTAGTAATCTCCATTGGACGGAAGCTTCTTACTGCCAATTGGCTGATCAATCAGCCATATTTCAGTTTTTCTTCTTGTTTTAATTGAATCTGACATGGTGAAGGATAAAATTTGCAAATATTAAGGGAAAACACTTGCGCATCAATCTCTCACTACGTCTTAAACAATACTGACGCGAACAGCGAGCCTCCCACTTTTCTCCGTAGCCAATGACGTCAGGTCAATAGACGTGTTTCTACTCAACATACACAGTTACACAGTGAAACATGTGGAACACAATGCACGAGTATGTGAATAGGCATGGTTTACACGCAGTATTTGTAATGCGAATTACAAATATGATGAATAAATGTAATAAATAAATGAAAATACAAGAGGCTGTCGGCACCACTAAAAGTACACAGATATTGTTGAAATTTAGTGTGCGAGTATATTATGATGATGGTAAAACTTTTAGGGGGTGAGACTTTCACTTTTCAAATAAAAGTTTTGGCGGGCCAGTCTTATATATATATATATATATATATATATATATATATATATATATATATATATATATATATATATATATATATATATTAAAACGTTAAAATGCACAAATAAGAGCTCCTGATGCATTTTCTTATTCCTTATATGGAAAAAGACCTCAGACCGGATTTTGAGCTAAATCTATTAATATTTAAGGGTGACGCAAGTTTGAAGAAATTTGCCACCCTAAACTGTATAATGTATATAGGCGGTATGCGGACAGTTGGTCGAAATACGATTGGCCGACAATATAAATATAATACATATATATATATATAATTATATATATATATATATATATATATATATATATATATATATATATATATATATATATATATATACAGGGTGGTGCAAAAGTCTGGACCCATAGGCGGTTTATATGGAAAAAAAGTGTGGCCTGCAGGAAGTTTATTATGAAATGAAGTTTAATTAATCATACACCAGTGACTAAATTATGTTAAATTTAACGTTCTAGTTCAGAATTTACAATAAGTGTTCGAATTGATGTCCATCTTCTTCCAAACACTTTTCTACTCGGTTGACACAAGACCTTTGCACATTTGTAAGCATAGTAATATTCGTTCTTATGGCTTCAATTTCTGTTGTGATGTTATCCTTTAGCGCCTGTATTGTTCTTGGTTTGTTAACGTAAACCACTGATTATAAAAATCGAAAGATATTTGTTATATAGTAAATTGCCTATGGGTCCAGACTTTTGCACCACCCTGTATATATATTATATATATATATATATATATATATATATATATATATATATATATATATATATATATATATATATATATATATATATATATATATATATATATATATATAAATACTATACAGTATATATATATATATATATAATATATACAGTATATATATATATATATATATATATATATATATATATATATATATATATATATATATATATATATATAATATATACAGTATGTATATATATATATAATATTATATATTATAATATTAATATATATATATTATAAAATATAATTATAAAATAAGTATATAATAATTAGTCTAAATACTTCTGTTTTCAATATGTTCGAAAAATTTCCTCTTCGAGAAATTTCCTTTTTCCAGAATAGTCTCAATCACGGAGTAGTTTAAATCACGAGTTTGATTTCCCAAAGCCACACCAGTATTATGGAATTCGTTAAAACAGAGAGGGAGGTGCTAGAAAACTTCTGTATGAAGGATTCGCATACTTAGTTGATAGAATAAGAGAAAATACAATTATTCTATACCAGTTACTTAAAATTAATCGAAATCTACGGGAAAATTATTGAATGACCGGTTAGGGTAACTGTCCGCCCTTGACAATCGGTTACGTTAAGTCGTGATATTTTCGTTCGTTAACAGAAAGAGAGCCGATATTGCAAAAGATGATATACAGTACTACAAACTTTCTATTTTTCATGTTTGATCCTTTGCCTTTTGGACCACCCTCACCTACACCTTTACCTATCCCCCATCATCGAATAATGGACCCCCCGAAAACTACAATAGTACACTGGAACTGCAGAGGAATATTTGCGAACTACGAATGACTTAATTCCTTGATTGCCTCTTCCCGTCCGGTATGTGTGTGTGTGTCTCCAGGAGCTAATCCTGGGGACCAGGCCCATGCCCTGCCCTACTGCCCTACACCACGCAGTTCCCTTCCACAATTTCTCTATCTGATCGCCGTTACAGGTGATTGCTACCCGGCTTTCCCTGGATAGACAGTACACCGTCTGTTCAATATACCTCCCTCCCCCAGTGGCGGATTATCACTAAGGCTATTGAGGCTGAAGCCTCAGGCTCCCATGCTTGAGGGGGCCCCCAATCAACTGAGTTTCGATGATATAATTCGAGATTTCGCAAACTTCTTTGATTAAATATGACAGAGTATACAAACTGACAAATTCCGTGTTTTATTTTATGTTTTATAGGCCCTAAAGTAAAGTTTGTTTAATACGGTTTGGTTTTGGCAAACGGCAAAATACACTGTGTTAAGGTTCTTTTAAGTTTGTTTCTCAATTAGCCTGAGCACCGTACATATAATTCGCGTAAATGTACTATGTACATGTACTGTCAATAAAAAGCTATAGAAAAGGGCCCCCATATTCTTCACGGCCCCGAGGTGTCTTAATCCGCCTCTGCCCTCCCCACACTCAAGTCTCCCGCGATGACCTGGGTGATTTCAATAGTCGCCACCCCTTGTGGGGTGACAACAGACTCCATCTATATGGCTCTGACCCTAATTACTGGTAACGAGGAGGCGGACCGCACGGCAAAGATGGCCTGCTTACTGCCGGCCTCCTCCCGGCCCCTCCTTTCTCTGACTTCTTCCCGACTCTCCTCTCCATCTGGCAACGGGAATGGTACCAGGCCACACGCAACAAACTCTACAAGATCAAACCGCAATTAGGGTACTAGGCTTCCTCATTCCACCGGTCCCGCCATAAAGAAGTGATTTTATCCCGTCTCCGCCTAGGACACACACGCATTACAGATGGTCACCTTATCTCTAAATCGCCAGCTCTGCTCTGCCCTACCTGCCATACTCCTATCACCGTCGTATACCTTCTGGATGAATGCCCGAACCTGTCCGCTCTTCGTCGGTGTTTCCCTCTCTTGTCCAGTATTTCCATACCCGAGCGTCTACAATCCATACTCGCAGAAGGCCCCCACTTCTCAGCGGAAGCGATTTTCCTCTTCCTCACCCATTCCCACGTGCTTCATCGCATCTAAGTCCATACCCCTCCTACCGCCTATCCAGCAAATGAACCTTACTCACCCCGCTAGTCTACCATCCCCCAACCCAGTGACACCACCCACCCACTGTCTCACCGAGATATGTACCACTCTCCCTAGGTACGAATCGGCGGTAATATAAAGGAAGGGAAAAAAAAAAAAATTATATATATATATATATATCCTGTTAAAATGTCTTTTGCCTTTAATCAACGCTCGTTAATCATGAGCTAATCTTTTTTATTTTTCTGTTCCGTTGTACATATGTATATATTTTCGTCATCTCACCTTCTCTCTTCATTACCTGACGAGGTGTACTGCTGAATACACGAAAGGCCTTGGAATCATTTTTCCTTTTCCCTTGTCGGTTTGCATTACAATATATATTATATATTTTATATGTGTATATACATATATACACACACACACACACACGTGTGTGTGTGTGTGTGTAATAATGCATATTACGAGAGGGATTAGAATAAGAAAACACTAACATAAAATAAAGATGAAATAAAAATAAATAGCCGAGTTTAAAAGAGGTAACATCTGAACAGTTGTGAATGTTCAGTGTAAGAGTCATATCTATTAATTTTCGTTTATTTTGACGTTACGTTGCTTCCTTGTGAAAGACACTGAGGTTGGGGGTTCTACTCCCATGTGCGCTAATAATAATAATAATAATAATAATCCAGGAGATATCGCAATGGGTTGCCTGAGCGCTGTGCCAGTCTCTGGCACTCCTGACTGAGTATTATTACGTTGCTGCTCCCTTCAACGAAGGACACGAATTTATGAGAAAAGTAATTATAAATTAACTCGAGACCACTTTAACGCGAGGCTGATGAATGATTCGAAATACTGTACCGCATCTATTAAAGTATTATACGAGGGCGAGGGAGTGAACGTGACGTTATTACACTCTTGCTTGGTCTTAGATTCAACAGCAGCGATGCCTTCTCAATTTATGTATAACGCACGCGATAGTCGTATATTTGACAATTCATTCATTTTTATTAATGTGTATATCTTTGAGCTGAACTGAGTGTTGTAACATACGCGAATTCATCTATTCTATAAGAACACTTTGATTTTGTAAGATACTGAACTGCAACGGTATGTAGTATGTCAGCAAAAATGCTTACTTAACCCCTTATTCTCTTCTTTTAACCCCCCTACTCTCTTCTTTCTCTCGGGCTAACCCTAGAGTGGATCTTAGGGTCTTTGTTAGCCTTAGATTCTGTAGATCCTATTGCAACATTGCTGGAAAAGGTGCGCAATGGGCTAGAGAATGGGGGTAAGGGGTTGCCAAACTCAAAATAAAGCGGATAGAACCTAGCGCACCCCACCTCAGACCTACATTCAACCCAATAACGTAATTACGGACTTTAGCAACCATCAGCAACACGATGCCACATCAAGCGTCTACTAAGTAATGTATATTTTGAGGTTTGGCAACTACTTAAGCCCCTAGCCCTCGCGCACCTTTTCCAGCAATGTTGCAATAGACTCTATTCCCTTTATTTTTAGGTTTGGCACCCTTACCCCCTTTCCTGGCCCTCGCGCATCTTTTCCAGCAATGTTACACTGGATTGTTTTGCTGACGTAATAAACTTCTGTGGTCCAAGGTGCGTGATCATTGAGAAAATTTCTTAGACGAACAAGGCCTAAGTCACGAATTTTAATAACTTGAACAATGCCATTTATTTGTTTACATAATGATATATTAAAGTAGAAGCTGATATAACCTTTCAATAATAATAATAATAATAATAATAATAATAATAATAATTGTACAAAACACGGCTAGAAAAGAAATTCGACCATAAAGTATTTGAACGTTAAATAAAAAAAATGTAAAAACTTGTGAAACAAATAAAAGAAGAAGGTAAACCTCGTAAAAGTTACGAATTCAACAACAGAGACAGAGTTTCACATCTGTCATTCAAGAAGAGTCATTTTATGGCGAAAACATTAATAAAATATTAGTAGCTCGTTGGGAAGTTTTAGCGATTACGTTTCAATGTTGCGTATCTGCATGTTGAGTCATTCTGCCCAAAAAACCCTTCCGAAAAGTCCGAGAGCACCTACGGACTCAAACTCTTCAATCGCGAGTACCGTCAACGTATAAACCCAAAGACCACCCCGTGCAATGCTGCATATACAATTCTAACTCAATTGGAAGGCGAGTCGATTCAGCGTCCTCAACGTGTGAATAGTGTTAATTCTTTTGATTCAAGATCCCCCCCGCCCAGGAGGAGATACACTATTAATACTATAAACACCCAGGAATGTCTGTCAGTCGGTCACGCTCGAAAAGAGAAGAAGATTCTTGATATATATATATATATATGGGCGATATTTGTATTTTAATGGATTAGAAAAAGGCGTAATGAATTCTACTTACACATATTGATTAGGTAAAGAGGTTGTGTATATGGGTGTTGAATGTAAGGTTAGGTTAACTGAATGCCCGATTAGGTCAACTGTACGCCCTTGACAATTGGTTAGGTTAAGTCGTGATATTTTCGTTAGCTTTAACGAAAATATCACGACTTAACCTATCACGACTTAACCTAACCAATCGTCAAGGGCGTACAATTAACCTAACCGGGCATTCAATTAACCTAACTAATAACAGTCTTCGAACTACAAAAAATATTCCACCGTCGGCTGGGATATTTTTGCCACCCGCACGAAGGGCGGGTTCTCCGCTAGTATATATATAACCCTTTATGGACAACCGTTACAAATTGTTAACATTTCAAATATGCATTCGTAACTAAACCCTACAAAAAATTCCGTCGTCGAAGGGATGAGGTACCGGCAGTCGAGGAAAATACATTTGGAGAAAGTAGATATTATAATATTACTGATATTAGTTTGCGCGCTTATAGTCTGGGAATGATAAGTCGTATTCATCCGATACAAAAAGCGTTTCCGATAATAATAATAATAATAATACGCTTTGATTAATCTTAACTCTCGATCGCTTACCTGCAGTAATAACCGCTCGTCGGACCAAATGGCAGCCTTGGTCCAGTCGATTACTTCGGAGAAGGGGAGGACCCAACCGTTGGCGAGGAGCACGGGGACGCATCCCGCCCGCAGTACCTCCAGGAATCTGAAGGATCCTAGTCGCCTTCCTCGGGGTACCAAACAAAATGAGGAATTACGAAGCAGCTCTTCGTAATCAAACCTGAAAGTATAAAACAACAACGCGCGTAAGTACCTATACAATAAAGATATCCTTAAAAAAATAATGCTAGACTCCTCCTCAGCGTTAACTTCAGCCTATACTCTCTAGTGTCTAGTATACATAGATGGGTCCAAAAATAATTCCCATACACTTCCAACGTTCATATTTCGTCTTCATTCCGTTCCAGTGAAGTGAGAGAAAATTTATTTCCGAAAGAAAGCAATTCCATTTTTCCCTCCATCATTTCTTTTAAAAACTTTTTCCTTCTTCTTTCTTTAGGTTTCAAAATAAAAGTTTGAAACTGATACTCAATTCATGGGTTGTCCTTATATAAAATTTCAAAGTTTGCCGGTTTTCAAACTATTGAACAATACTACATAGATTTCTTATATATATATATACATATATATATGATGTTCCAAAAGTTCCAAACTATTTCTTGTAAGGAGTGAACAAGTAGAAGATTGGGACTTTTGAGACACACAAATATATATACTTATATATGAGATAGAACTCAGATGGTCTCCCGAGATCTTTTATGATACACACAGACCATGCATGGAACAAGGAACTCTTCTAGGAAAATTAAATCCACTGTAGTCCGAATAAGTAATGGTAAATGACAAATAATTTACATATATATATATATATATACACATTTTAACTGCAAACACGCAGTATAATTAACGTAAAGAACGACGCTTGTATAGGAGAATATTCCGCGCAAGATGAGGAGAGAGAACGAAACAAATGAAAAAATGAGGTAACCACCCGGGAATCGAACCCGGGATCTTCCGATTGCCGGTCAGATATAACCATTACACCACGGGCCTCACTCGAACAAATGCCGTAATTCTCCTACATACGCGCAGAAACCAATGCCCCAAGAGGGCACCTCCCGCTTGCCGTACATTATATACATTTTAACTGCAAACACGCAGTATAATTAACGAAAAGAACGACGCTTGTATAGGAGAATATTCCACGCAAGATGAGGAGAGAGAACGAAACAAATGAAAAAATGAGGTAACCACCCGGGAATCGAACCCGGGATCTTCCGAGTGCCGGTCGTTCTTTACGTTAATTATACTGCGTGTTTGCAGTTAAAATGTATATAATGTACGGCAAGCGGGAGGTGCCCTCTTGGGGCACTGGTTTCTGCGCGTATGTAGGAGAATTACGGCATTTGTTCGAGTGAGGCCCGTGGTGTAATGGTTATCATATCTGACCGGCAATCGGAAGATCCCGGGTTCGATTCCCGGGTGGTTACCTCATTTTTTAATGTTTCGTTCTCTCTCCTCATCTTGCGCGGAATATTCTCCTATACAAGCGTCGTTCTTTACGTTAATTATACTGCGTGTTTGCAGTTAAAATGTATATAATGTACGGCAAGCGGGAGGTGCCCTCTTGGGGCACTGGTTTCTGCGCGTATGTAGGAGAATTACGGCATTTGTTCGAGTGAGGCCCGTGGTGTAATGGTTATCATATCTAACCGGCAATCGGAAGATCCCGGGTTCGATTCCCGGGTGGTTACCTCATTTTTTCATTTGTTTCGTTCTCTCTCCTCATCTTGCGCGGAATATTCTCCTATACAAGCGTCGTTCTTTACGTTGATATATATATATATATATATGCGACGTGTTTTCGGGAAATTCGTTTTCTTAAACACGTTTTTGCTTAAAAAAAAGTTGCTCGAAAATAATAATATTTAAAATACAAATATGATAATGATGAAACAATAGAAAAACCTTGTTTGCCCATACCGTATCTTTCGATCATATTAACTCTTTAATAAACATTATCAACATGTCTAAAATCCTATTAAAATGTTATTTAATTAAATATCTAATAAAACATTAACCCGAAAGGGATCAAATAAAATGGAAAAAATTCTTTGGCCATATCCCACGACGGTACTAATTCGAATTGGTAATTAATGATTCAAATTTATTAGTTTAATATTCAATAATCATTAATTAATTCTATATAAATAAGTATTTTAATATAGACTAACAAGATGTGGTTCGCATTACTTTCCTGCCTGTCCGTGATTGCTCCTATTAAAAATACGTAAATTTTAAATATTAGATATCTTCTAAGGCAGGGACGGGGTCACGAACGGGCGGGCCACGGTCTGAATCCGGACCGTAGACGTAGAGAATAAGCTCTTTTATACTAATTAGCCTAGAGGGCTTAATTTTTTTAAATATATGCAAACTTTATCGTCAAAATCAAACTTTTTTCCTATCCCTTTTGCGAAACTTAAATTTAGTTTTTAGACCAGATTAAAAGTGGCAATTTTGTGTTAATTGGATCTTGCTAATGACAAATACCTACGCGGACCGCGAAGAAAATTAATAATTTCTGCTGTACGACCTAAGCTTAACATTAATGCAAAATCTTTTATAATTTTTTACACGCATTGCAAGATATTTCTCTCTCTTATTTTTTTAAACATTTAGCGAGTAATTTTATTAGTTATATACTTAATAACTACATTTTTATTTGAAACGTAAAAGAATGTGAAAATAGTTATTAAACCTAACTAAGTTTAATTGAAAGTAAATCTACTCGTATATTTTTTAAACTATACGTACGCAATACTTTGTTTTTGCAACATATTACAAATAATTCATTTAAATTATATACTTATTTTCGGATGTAAACGGATTTCCTACTGCAGAGAGAGAGGGAAGAAAAAAGAAGACTCCCACCTGCCAAGGGTACAGGTACTGTATATTAGTTGTATAACCTAAGTGCTTATGCTTATTTCACTTATTTACATTTTGAAGACGCGTAAAGCTTTCACCCACGAATAGTAATAGCAGCTTCTTTTTGCCGACAGAAAATTGTCGTAAAAGATTCATAGGAATGTAGGAAAAAGTATAATGAAAAGAAAATCTTCAGAGTCATTCACACCATGCGTACTTATCTCGCATTAGAGGATACCAGAAGGTAAAAGATAGCGTGGGATACTAATCTACACTGTGCAATTTTTATTTATTATACGAGTTATCATTATTTCATCGCTGCATCATTTCTCTGATGAATGACTAGGCTATCGTGCTCAGAGATTTGTTTTTAAAAATTAATTATTTACTTCGCCATCGTTAGCTCTGGAATTAGTTAGGTAAGGGAACAGTGATCCAGAAGTACTTCCAGCCGGTCAGCACACCCGAAATTTAAGAATTTCCATGAAAGTGTACATCAAGTATATGAATTTTCGGTGCTCTTCCAATATGTGCTCTACCGCGAAACTGTGATCTACCATATTCCAATACGTGCTCTACCGTGAAACTAGCCTTATAAGGCTAACTAACGAAAATATCATGACTTAACCTAACCAATCGTTAGGTCAACTATACGCCCTTGACGATTGGTTAGGTTAAGTCGTGATATTTTCGTTAGTTAGCCTTATAAGGCTAACTAACGTACCTGCTGCTAATCCGAATAATCTAAGGTAGATCACGTATTGGAATGTAAATTTTAAGGTAGAGCACATATTGGAAGAGCACCGATTTTTCCCCTTTTTTCAAGAAAGATTTATCATATCACAATTTACATTGTGTCCTTTGCATAGGAATTACTTAGATAAGGAAGCACTGATCTAGAGGCACCTCCAGCTTTAAGAATTTAAGAATTCCTCCGACAGTGTACGTATGTTTAAATTATTATTATTTTTTTTTTTTATTTTGTACATACTACTTAAACCTAAAAGTTCACTCTAGGCTAAGTAGCTTCCCTGAAGTTGAATATGTATATTCGGAGGTTTTGACTCCCAAGAAATCTCCAAGTTTCCCACCATTCAGGAACCCCCGGTGCTCTGAACTCAGACCAGCACCTCCTACTACATTAATTACAAAAGTGAACATCGATACTTCTACATAAAAATATTAAAATTTCTCTAGCAACCGAAGTTAAAAATACGCGATTTTCCTAAAAAGTACTGGCAATCCTATAGTATATACTCAAGCAGCGTCTTTGAAATTGAAAACGTCTATGCGGAGGTTTTTACTCCCGAGATATCCCATCAAACTTCCTTTCTCTACCAATGGGGTACCATCTGAGAATTCCCAGTACTTTGACCAGACCCGACCAGCACCTCCTACTACATTTATTGATAAAGGGGACATTACTACGAGGGTAATTCAATAATTATCCGCACTTTTTACTTTCACATCTGATAGATTATAAACACATCACTTCTCAACATAGTCTCCCTGTTTGTCAATACACTTAGTCCAGCGATCTACAAGCTTCCTAATGCCATCACAAAAGAATGTTTTTGGCCGTGTGCGTAGCCAGTCATGCACCGCCTCCTTCAGGTCATCATCGCCTTGGAATCGCTGACCTCTCAAAGCGTCTTTTAGTGGTCCAAACAGGTAGAAATCCGAAGGTGCCAGGTCTGGACTGTAGGCTGGATGGTCGAGAACTTCAAATTTAAGTTCTTGAAGGCATTTTCTAGTCTGTGCAGCGGTATGAGGGCGCGCATTGTCGCGTAACAGAATAACACCTTCCGACAATCTCCCTCTCCGTTTTGTGCGAATTGCTTGCTTTAACTCATTCCGAAGCATGTCAGAATATGATGCACTTGTTACTGTAGTTCCACGCTCTAGATAATGTTCAGGGTTATCATTATCATTATTCGTATTCTCGTACTACTACTACTACTACTACTCTCCCTTAGTAATGACCAAAAAGAAACAAAAGAAAAAAGCTATTTGGAAGTTTTGACTCCCGAGAATTCTCATCAACCTTCCCATCTCTACTAATGGGGTATCATCTGAGAACTCCCTATGTTCTGTAACCAGACCTAATCAGCACCTCTTACTACATTTAAAACAAAGAAAATCGGGCTACTCCCTATATTAAATAAAAAAATAAATCCCAATTTACCTACCCTTTAGTGCAAATTTACGCTACTGAAATACCTATACAACCTATTTAAAACCATTGTTTCTCGTAATGTTCTTATTGTATGGGTAAAAAAAAGTACGTTGTGAAATCGATTTACAATTTTAAACACCCGAATTAATTCGCCTCTCAAACGTCGTTTCAAGTATATACAAATTCAACTCTCGAGTGTCTTCGTACGGTTTATCACGTAATAATGGAATATTACAATTATAAATACCGATGATATCATGGAAAAATTCTAACAATTTTGTTAAACAAGATCTACTTCCGCGAAACCCACGCTGACTATGTTCAATAAGATTATTGCTTTCAAGATATTTGACTATATGATCTCGAATAACTGATTTTAAAAGCTTTCCGATAACAAAAGTTAGACTAATAGGCCTGAATTTCCCGCTTGTTGCTTATCACCTCTTTTAAGGATTGGAGTTACATTAGCTAATTTAAAATCCAAAGCAACAACCATTTGCGATAAAAAATTATTAAGTTGAACTAAAGGGTCGAAGTATTTCATTTTAAATGAATTGGGTAAAAAAGGTCAGGACTTGGCGATTTATTAATTTTTAACTTATCTATCATATATAGCGCGCAGTCTCTTCATTGTAAACAGTTATGTCAGTAAGCAAAGGAACCCCATTTACGTCACTGAGTACATTACAAGCCTCCAGAAGCTTAGAAATATCATCAACTGAGACGAGAAAGAAAACGTAGCAAGCTCGTGAGAAAAATCGGGACACTATTTACGCAACGGAAACAAACTGTAAGAAATCTCCACATGTAGAACTGAAGCAGAGGGACTGAAAAGACAAACTAGAAAAAAAATGTATTCGAAAAAGAAGTGGGTCTAAAGACAACCATCATCTATAAGACAAACGAGGAAAAATCCAAGGTAACAGAAAACAGAAAACAAAAAAACAAAAAATGACCCAAAATACTTCTACACGTTTGCGAAAAGAAAAATGTAGAATAGATAGAGTATTGGTCTATTGAAAGATGGGGCAACCGAATACACAAATGACCCAGAAAAAATTAGCGAACTGTTTAAGGAACAACTTTGAGTTTAGCACCCCCTAAGTCCGAGAAGAAAGTAGAAAATCCAGATGAATTTTTTTACAGTGATACAAATCAGCAAGAACAAGTTCGGGCAAGAACCTATTAACCTATTCTTTCCCACCGTACTCGCCCGCGTACAGCTTTAAAACTGGAATTCTTGCACATGTTGAATATTTGGCAACGCTGTTAATGGTTTACATTATCTCTTTAGGCCAGGGGTTCTTAGCCGTGGGGAAATATTATTAAGGCAGGGGGGAAAAGAGAGCTTTTGAATTTTTATACTAAAGATAAAGTTCGATATAGATTTTTTTATTATATGACTGTCCTAAAGTATGTGGGTAGGGAGAAATAATGGTTTGATGGCAAAAGTGGGAAATTGTGAAGAAAAGGTTAAGAACCGCTGCCTTAGGCCTAGTACTGCTCATTCCACCCTAATAAATAGATTAAATCTCATCACGTGCTTCACAAACCAATTTTGTAATGGAAAAATATAAATAGGTGAAATAGCAATTTTTTCTTTATTTGGCCTCTATTCATCAAAATATCAAAAGATATTGAATGTTTGCTCGGTAGATCCTCCATGGGATCTAATGGGTTAATAGACTTAAGAGTTCTCAGAGAGAGATATAATTAAGGCTCCATCACAAATGCGAGAAAATTCGGCACCAGAACCAGACATATGGAGTGCTACGTTTCTGAAGAAATGCAGTATTGCCAAGCCGCTATACTTACTATGGCGAAAATCGCTCGACACGGGACAAATTCCACTTCCATTAAAGAACGCAAACATTACCCCCTTATTTAAAGGAGGTAACAGAGCAATGCCTAAGAATTATCGGTCAGTAGCTCTCACCTCCCACCTTACAAAGTGATTTGAATGTATAGGGTCCGGCAGAAATAATTACCCATTTTAAAAGCGGCGCCATTACTTAACGGTTGAAGTGAGGGCGCTGCTGTTTGTGTCCTTGAGTAGAGCAGTCAAAAGCATCGTTAGTAACAATGGAGCGGTGGTCAAGCGTTTTTTAAATCAGGTGATTCTGTTGTAATTACTCAACGTAAATTTAGACACCACTTCAACATTGGCAGAAACGGTAGTGTTCCAAGTCGCGAGACCATCACAATTTGGATTGATAAATTCAGAACAACAGGTTCTGTAACATGCGAAACCTCCTGGTCAGTTACGTACGGTGCGTACTCCGGAAAATGTTGAAAGAATCAGAGCAGTAATACAGCGAAGTCCTCGAAAATCGGTTACTCGTCATTCAAGAGAACTAACATCGGACCGCAGTATACACCGCATTTCGCATATGAATTTGAAATTCCACCCCTATAAAATGCAAATGGTGCAACAATTACTTCCTCGTGAAGTGGATGCACGTCTACAATTCTGCGAATGATGACCCAGATTTCGTCAATCATTTAATTATGAGTGATGAGGCCCACTTCCATTTGAATGGTATGTAAATAAACGAAATTACAGATACTGGGCAGTCAAAAATCCACGTGAACTGCATGAACAACCGCTTCATAGCCACGGAACCTTAATCAATTGAAGGACAACATTCGTCATGAAATTGAAACAATAACACCAGACACACTAGAGAGAGCAATGGAGAACGTGAGAACGCGAGCAGAGGGTGTTCGCAACGGTGGCGGCCATTTAATGGACATAATTTTCAAACACTAACGGGTGTAACATTATTGCTTTGAAGTATACTGTGAAACTGTAATGACAATAAAGATCTTTTTCAATTTGTTATGGAGTAATTTCACCTTTAAAATGGGTAGTTGTTTCTGCCGGACCCTGTATAATTAGAGGCAAAACTACTTACTACCTACAAGAAAAGAATTTATACAATCCGAACTAACATGGATTCAGGGCTGGAAGATCATGCCTACCACAGCTATTAGACCACCAGGAGAAAATACTGTATTGGAAACATTGTGTCGAGGACAAAACATAGATGTAATACATACAGACTTTGCTAAAGCCTTCGATAAATGTAACCATGAAATTATAGGACACAAACTTAAGAATACAGGAACTACTGGAGAGCTGGGAAGATGGATATTTAATTTTCTGACTCAAACATCACAGAGGGGTAGTAAATGGAGTTAAATCTGAAGTCTCAGAAGTTATGAGTTCTGTCCTACAAGGTACAGTATTAGCTCCCTTGCTGTTCATAATAATGGTTGCGAATATTAATGACAGTTTTGTATCATGTTTCGCAGATGACAAGATATGATATGATATGGAAGGGAATATCAAACGAAGGTGACATAGAAAAATTACAAAATGACAACCATTATTTAAGTGGGCAGAAAAAACAACAATATGAAGTTCAACGAAGAAAATTTGCAACTTCTACGATACGGTAATAAGGTGCTACAGAATAAAGGGTACAAAACTTGCAAGCCAAACAGGTAACACCAAACCCACGAGTCAGGGATCTTGGAGTAATAATGTTGTCGGATGCAGAATTCAGAGAGCACTGTAACATTAAAATTACAACAGCTAGAAAAATAATGGGAATCATGTGGAAGAGTTTCCACAGCAGAAAAGCAAGCACCATGCTAAAATTATGGAAGTCTAGTCCTACCAATAATTGAGTATTGCTCAGTACTCGCAAGATCATACAGAAAATGAAACAATGCTAACATAGAAGCCATACAGAGGACTTTTACGTCTAATATAGGGAAAACGAAAGGTGAACACTAGTAGTATCGACTACAACCCCTGAAACTCTACTCTCTGGAAGGAAGACGTTAGCGGTGCTGGTACACAACAATATACATATGGAAAATACTCTATGTTTTTTGCCTTTAACTTTAGAAACGAAATAGAAACATAGTGGGGTGAGGGAAGAGGCAGATTTTGTACTATCCCAACTGCGGTGGGACAGGGCGCCATGAAGATGGAGATGGAAAACACCCCTCGAAATACGAGTCCGAAGCCTTTTTAATGTCCTGCCCAAAGAACTGAGAAACCTCCAGCGCACCAACCTCAATAATTTCAAGAACCAGCTGGACGGGTTCCTGCGAAAAGTCCCTGACAAGCCACGCGCTGCTGGCTACGAGGGCAGAAGGAAATCGGAAAGCAAATCCCGCAAATGAGTCGGTGTGGCGGGGAGGGGTCCACCGCAGATCGATCCTGAGCCGTCGTTCAAACCCTCAAAGTATGAAAGTAACTAAAAACTCGCGTAAAAGAGGTTATTGAAAATTATAGTTATTTACTAGATTACCGTTTGCGTCTACCAATGGCCCAATATTGTCCCTCAAAGGATTTCTACCGCTAACATAATCGTGAAACGTTTCAGGGTTTTCTCTACTTTTATTACCTACTTAAATTTCATATTCGCGTTTGGCATTTTTAAGCAAATGTTTAACCTTTCTACGTAAACCTATAAATAATTATTAAAATGTTAATGCGAACGACCCCCTTTTACCTCTTGCCGGCCACAATGCTATCTCCAGTTGCTTTTCTTATATTTCTGCTCCATCATTTTGACTTCACATTTAAACTACCTCTTCTCAACTATCGTTGGCACGCGGCGGGTGTCCAAATTTATGAATACTTCCCGGAAGTTATTCTACGTGCTAAGAATACTATTGTTAACCGTTCATCCCAATTTATTTATTAATTTTAATGAACTTCTAAAATCATCCAAATTTGCTCTCCTACAACCAGGCACCCTAACGTTATTTAACTCTATATAAACTTTAACAGTAACCGTAAAAGGTATCATGCTACGATCGCTATCGCGTAAACTTTCTCCGATGTCTACATTTTTAACCGGATTTTCATTCGTAGTTACGGCTAAGTCCGAAATATTTTCACCACGCGTAGGCCCTATAATACTTTTCGAAAAATAAAATGGTCTCGTATAAAATCTCGCGAACGTTCACCCTCAGCATCGCTCATTAAAGCACTTCACGCGGTTAACTCTCAAAGTGTGCCAGAAACGTGTTATTCGAGCGTTGTTCACATTAAAAATTAAAGCAAGCAAGTAGTCGAGCTAAATTTTACACTATATACTTGGAAAAATTGAGAAAAACTGGTTCGGACTGGTTCAGTTGTATTTAAAAAAAAATAAAATAAAATAAATAAATAAACATAACTCAGGCTACAGATTATTTTAACGCATAAAAGACTCCGAGTATATACAAATAAATAATCTATGCTCCCATGAAACTGAAGATATAGAGGGCGATAAGTCTCCAATGTTCTCGTATTGCATCAGAACATATTATTGAAATTCATGTTAAATATTTTATGTATATAAACAAATTACTATATGATCCTTCATCAGTTTATATATATATATATATATATATATATATATATATATATATATATATATATATATATTCTCTCGGGCTACGTCGTGACAACGTCCTCACACTGCTTCCCCCGGAGTTCGAATCTTAATGATGCTGGTGGTAATAATAATGGTAATAATAATAATAATAATAATAATAATAATAATAATAATAATAATAATAGAGGAATTAGAACAGGGATTCCCAAACTTCTGAGCTTGTCGACCCCTTGATGAGCTTATAAAGTTATCATCGATCCTTAACCCAAATTCTCAATATTTAAAATAATTTTAAATGAAATGAAGTCAAGAAACATCAAAATATAATCAATATTTAATAATTAATCATTGTATTTACACAATTACCATTATTAGTAATTAAGTGAAAATTAATAACTGCTAAAATACCTTCACAATTAAATCTTCTCTAATGAGATGGACGGGTCTGATGGGTATTAACGAGGGCATGAACATTAGGCTGTAGGTTTGAGAGTTTGAACCTTAAGTCACCGCGCTCATCGATGTTAAGCTTAGAACTTAAGCCTAAACCCCTAGAACTTTATCGACCGCCCGCACATTCCCATCGACCGCAGGGGGTCAATATTGACCACTTTGGGAACCCCTGAGTTAGAACAATGCGCCACGTTAGTTGGCCTGAGCGTTGTGCCACCTTCTGGCCTTCCTGACTAATTATTATTATTATTATTAACACTGATTCCTCGCAAATCAACGAAGTTAATTCAATAAAAAGAACGAAAATAAGTAACTAAAAATTGAGAAGTTAGTGAACATACGCAAATTTCAAATAACATAAAACATTTGTAATTTATTGCGTCCCAAAAAACTATACTGGTTCAATTTGAAATTAGGTGGTGCTCGGGGGAGAACTGGATGTTGACCAGTGGCAAATGCAAAACCTCAGTGGTGTGGCGAAAGAAAAATCCTCAAGGGTACCTTGAACCAAGAACGGTTGGGATAAATGGTCTGGGTAATAATTAGATGGGTAGTCTTTCTTCGTGTCGAGATGATGTAGCAACCCGTGGTTCGGAATCTACGTAAAGCTGCACGTCCACTTTGTCATGTGAATTTAGATGCTAGGAAGGTTAAACCACCCCAAACCAAATTATAATATATATATATATATATATATATATATATATATATATATATATAAAGAGAAAATTCGTCATTCCTTGAACTTATAATAATAATAATAATAATTAGTTAATTTCTCATGGTTAATTTTCATTCTAATATGGTTTAAGGCAACAGTGTAATCTTGATGGCAAGGAATTTTGTAATGTAATAAACCAAAATCATGAACTAATAATATTGAATTAAAGACTGTAATCACGATTAGCTTTAGGCCAGCTAATATATATATTATTATATATATATATATATATATTAATATATATATATATAATATATATATATATATATATATAAGAAGAGAAGAGAGAGAGAGAGAGAGAGAGAGAGAGAGAGAGAGAGAGAGAGAGAGAGAGAGAGAGAGAGAGAGAGAGAGTCAATATGTGAAACCAGTCATTTCGCGCAATGCTCAAAAGTTTCAGACATTTTCACATCTTAATTCCTTTGACCCGTAATCACTGTGTGAAGGTTAGGTTAAGTTAAGGTTAAGTTGATTGCGTCAGTAATGCATAATGCCTTTGATTAAGGGTCACAGTCATTACGATGTAACCTATGCAGAGTTGTCAACATGGATGTATGGAAAACCAGGAAATCAAGGACGAAAAAATAGTATTTTGGACAAAAAAAAAAGCATGATTCAAGATTGTAGTAGAGAATAACATACACAAGCATTACTTTTTATGCGTGTTCTTTTATAATGTTCTTAGTAGCTGCTTAGAGCATTCTGCAAACTATAAAATCATTTATTATAAAGAATTAAAGGTTTATTTTGAATGAAATAAATATTTTAAGATATCGGAATTTATCATGAAAAAACGGGAGCACGGAATTTAATAGTAAAAATCGGTAAAATTCCAAGAAAACTAAATACAGTAGTTTGGATGTATGCCTCTATGCAAGATAACCCAAATTATACTTTGGGATACGTTCCTTCTAATTTCCAAATACAGTAATACAATTATCACTGTAAATAAACAGTTCATTTGTAAATACATGAAACGCGTGATAACCGACTCTTACGGATATCCAAAAACTACTCGATTACATCTGCTTCATTAATGAAGAGTCGTCTGCTTCCAAGAACGTTTCTAGCCAGCCTTTATAGATTTTATTGTAAAACTTAATATACACACTGAGCGGCAGAAAAATCGGTCCACTTGGAATATCGCGAAAAGCAAATAAGTGGGTAAGCTTCTGTTTATAAAAGTTTTAAAATTCGAAAATATAGTCTATGAGGCAACCAAATAACGAGACAAAACAACGTCAGCTGCGAACACACAAGCTGTAACGAATTTTCGATTTCTTTTAAGAATTCGACAGTCTGACATTCAGTTGCTCTTAGACTGTTAGTGCCACTTTTTTCTTCCACTAGTGGGAGTAGGCATTTGCGTTTTAACGGATAGACTTTTAATTCTTTTGGGTTTCAGAATTGGACATTTACAATGGATTTGAGTGCCGTGAACGTTGCAAGAGTCGTCGCCCTAATTGAAGATGGTCGGAGCCAGCGTTACGTCGCCGATGCGCTAGGAATTCCAACAACAACGGTTCAACGTGTCTACCAACGTTATGTGGAGACAGGAAGGAGAGTACACCAGAAGACCAGGGTCTGGAAGATCGCGCTGCACATCTATCTGCCCATGACGATCGTTTCATCGTCTTGAGTGTTTTGCGAGATCGTCGCTTGACTGCCACAAACGTCCGCATTGAGCTGGAAAGGTCTCGAGACGTCAGTGTATTGAAGCGAACCGTCAGAAGGAAACTTATGGAAAGTGCCTTACACGCTAGACGTCCAGCAATGGGCCCGGAATTGCTCCGACACCACCGCAATGCTCGTCTTGCTTTAGCTCATGAGCACGAGTATTGTTCACGGACGAATCAAGATTTAATCTTCGAACATCCGATGGACGGGAAAGAGTGGAAAAGAACAGGAGAAGGATTCGCCCCATGCACTTTTACGGAGATGGTTGCTTTTGGAGGAGGCTCAGTCATGGTCTGGGGTCGTATCACTTCAAACTCGCGAGAGCAGAGCTCGTCGTTGTTGGTGGTGGGTCATTGACGTCCGCAAGATACGTGGAAGAGATCTTGCTGGAGCATGTGGTCCCTTTTGCTCCTTTAGTTGGCGAAGACTTCCTTCTACAGCACGATAACGCTAGACCCCATGTGGCAAGAGCCGTTAGCGATTTCCTTGACAGCTGGAATTCGTAGAATCGGGTGGCCTTCCCGAAGTACGGACCTGAACCCCATAGAACATCTCTGGGACACGATGGGACGGCGTCTTAGGGCTCATCTCGTAGCCCCCAACACTCTACAGGAGTTACAACAAGCTTTAACTGAAGAGTGGGAGGGAATCCCACAGGATGCGATCGCCGATCTCATTCATGGGATGAATCGACGAATGGCTGCAGTCATTCAAGCTAGGGGAGGCAACACCTCTTATTAACCTTGGATCACAAGTTGTTTTTGTTGCTGTTGTTTTATTGTTTTTTTTCAATTTCTTGTTTTTGTCGAAATCTTTGGGTTTTTTTTAGTTACAATTTTTTGTACATTTTTTTTTTTTTTTATATTAAATTGTACTAGTACAGTTCCCGCCGCTTCGCTGACGGTTAGACAGGCTAAACTACAAAAAAGAACCCAGCCGTGAAAATTTTGAGCTTCACATTGTGTCAACATTTCTGAATCTGGTATCTCCCAAAACCTCCTCACCCCCATTCATACAACTTGGGGCTAACCCCCTCCCCCATTACCCCCACCCCTCCATTACCACACCCATCCCCCATTACCCCCACCCCAACCCTTCCCCCATTGCTAAACTACAGAAAAGAACACAGTCATGAAAATCTTGAGCTTCACATTGCCGCCGTAATACAATTTCTGAATTTTTTTTACAATTTCTGAATTTTTTTTCTCACAATTTTTTCTAACAATTTCTGAAAGTGTGACGGACGGACGGACAGACAGACAGACAGACAGACAGACAGACAGACAGACAGACAGACGGACAGCTCTCTTATTATATTATAGATTAAGCAAGTGTTTGAAGATTTTTTTAACGTCCTCACAGGCTAAATTTTTGGATTTTAAAACTTTTATAAACAAGCTTGCCCACTTTTTTGCTTCTCGCGATATTCCAAATGGGCCGATTTTTCTGCCGCTCAGTGTATGTAATTCGTTTGTGATTGCGTTTGCGCATGTCGGAATTTAAACTTCGTTTAAATCTTGTCATTTTAACAACTTACTATTCGATGTATATCTACTTTTGTATCTACACATACGCAGTTCCACACACGCAATGGAACGACGAGACCTTGAACGACGGCTCAGGATCGACCCGCGGTCGACCCCCTTTGCAACGGTCATATACAGAATTTGATGGAGGAGAGAATTGGTTTCCGGTCTCCTCCCGCCCTCGTAGCCAGTCACGCGTGGCTGATCAGGGACTTTGCACAAGAACCTGTCCAACTGGTTCTTGGAATTATTCAAGTTGGTGTGCTGCTGGAGGTTCTTCAGTTCTTTCAGCATTACTTTGGTAAAGTTTTGAGCCTCGTCACAAAGTTGCGTTCGCTCCTACTCGATGATATCCGTTGTAGCACTTTCTTCCTACTCGGAAAATAATTCCTACTTTGTCTATGCTTTTAGGGGTTCGCTTTAGCTTACGTTAACCTAACCTAAAACAAAAACCTGGGAGCGCAAAAACCCGAGATAGCATGAAATAGTAGTAACTTGATTTTGAGCTTTCTAATTAAAATCCTAACACGAGTGAAATTTGAAAAAAATAATTATATACGGTAAAAAAAAGTGTTCCCTAAACATTTTAATGGAACACACACACCCCTCCCTTAACGCGAGCGTAACTAATTAAAAACTTGAAAAATAAGACCACCCGTTGGAGCTAATGTAACTTTAACCCTTTGAGGACCACGGACATATTTGTCCCAACGGAAATAATAATATAAATTGTACAATGATGCAACGTTTCTACAAATACATCTACATGTTTATACAGGTATCGTTTAGTAGTCGGAAAATTAACCCAAAAATGGGTCATTTAAGTGACTATAGTTACTAATATCTAATTGTAAATAACAATAAAACTTAAACTTTTAAGTTCAAAGAAACGTATACTAGTCGTCAAAGGGTTAATTAATTAATGACCATCGACAAAAATGTAGGAGGAATTTGGCCATTTAGGAATTCATTATATGATATATATTACGCGTCTTCGGGGGCAAATAAAAATCAACCGTGGTCGTCGTCCAACGTCTAGTATTCGAACATCAAATGAATTTGTTTTATAAAGTGCAATAACCGCATTTAAATGGGAAAGGAAAAAGGCAATAATGTAGGACCCATAAACTCCTCTTTTCCCCACTTTATTACTCTTTTTCCCTTTTCCATCTCTCATTCGAACAACGTTTACGATGTTGAGGAAAAATAAAGGCGCGCGGAAAAGAGGGGAAGACGCTTCATTTCATCTTGACCGGATTAAAATGGCATTCCAACGGTGCGGGAGGAGACGCGAGAAGGGGACGAGAGGGGAAATGACACGTATTTAAAAACGAGGTATAAAGAAAAAGAAATGAGTCACAAAACAAAAACAGATTCTAATTCATTGAATTAGTTATAATCTCTCTCTCTCTCTCATATATATATATATATATATATATATATATAACCAACACTTCAACCACACAAGCATACAAACATCGAAATCTGATTACAGACGCCAGGTTTGTTTTGGAATATGTTAATTTTAAACTTTTAAGGCAATTTCAATGCAATGTAAAAACAAATTTAACTTAAGTTTTATGGCAATTTTATTGCCTTTTCTTTATCTTAGAATTACTTCATTGTACACACACACACACACACACATATTAGTGGTGGACGGATGTCAGTTTTTCAACATCTGCGGATACGGATCTTTAATTTCAATATCTGCGGATGCGGATATTTAGTTAATCTATCAATATAATATAGAATTATGAATATAATGACAATTTTTCAAATTTCGTGATATTACTATTATGGCAGGCAATGCATAAGAATTAAAATTAATATTAATGTTTTCATTATGATAAAAATAATAACTTTCTCAAGAGTTTCAGCCACAGAAAATTCAATGAAACAAGTTTCATTAAATTTTATGTTACCAGGTATTTATATTTTGAGGTTTATATATTTGTTTGTTCACTAATAATTAATACTTTACATGAAATATGCATGACTGGGCCTTATAAGCTACTTTATAAGCTAATTTAATTGTAAATTGCATAATTTATTAGAGGTAATATCCGCACACCATCCGCAGTAGGGCGGAGTGAAAAACCCATTTTTCGAATTTTCAAATTGGCTAGTGTGGAAAATGTGTGGAGTAGTGAGGAAATAAGCTGGTATAAATTTAAAATCATAACATTAATATCTTCAGGTGCCACAATGACCTTCAATATTGAAAAAAATTGAAAAAAGCAGATTTTAACCAATAATTACAGAAGAGTCCACGATGCACAATAGACAAGAATTTATTCACACTTGTATAAAAATAGCTCAGTCAACCTTTAAAAAAAGTTTCTATTCTCTAAAAACAGTTTTCTATAGTCAGCTCACTCAGCTGTCACGTGAGTACCTCGGTTCAGTGTAGCTGTCGCTCTCGTAGCAGGTGGGTGTTCTGTTGTTGGCGTTACTCAGATAGTCTAAACTATATTTCTTATATATTTTGCATTTCTGTATTGTGTTGCCCTAAGTTTGCCATGTACTATTAACTGAAATTAACGTATAATTGATATTAGCTCTTTCTTTTTCAGATTTGTATACTTTCAAAATGTCTCGAGTTTGTGCAAAATCAACCAGGGCCTCAACTGAGTGCCCCATGTTTGGTATGGGGGAAGATTTGTGGCACAGGAATCTTCCTACATACGAAGGAGTTTTTAAATATTACTTGTTTGTAAGAAACGATTTGAAACAGAATACTAATAAAGATCCTTCAATATCTCAAATATTAGAACAAGTTGTTGATAAATTGAAAACAATTTGGGAAAGTGCTTCCGTCCCAATTCTGTCAGACAGGCGAATTGAAACAATGTTCAGAAGCTACCACGAAAAGTATCGTGTCATTATGAAGCCATACCAAAGCAGAAAAAATTCTGAAGCTTACAAAGCAAAGATTGATATGTTCAAAAAAGAAGCACACACGAAACTTTTTGACATTGCAGCGTGCAAGTGCAAAGTACTAACACAATGTTCTTGTCCCAAAGAAAAAACGGTTCCAAAGGAAGAAGTGACGTTCCTCTTAGATCAAAGGAGTGAAAGAAAACTGTTTATTGATAGAGTAGATATTACACTCTCAAAGAAAAAAGCATCTACGTTGCTAAGAAAGCAAAAAGAAGCTGTGAGGCTCACCAAAGAATCTTCACAGGAGAAATTGCAGGATACAAATGTTGAATTATCATCATCGACATCAAATAGTGAAAGTGAATCTGGCGAAATATCAGACGATACATTTCCAGAGCCAGTTAGCTCGAAGAGAAAGCTCGAACAACCTGAAGAACAATTATTCAAGAAAAGGAAAACTACAAATCTACCTTCAGTGGCTACTGCTTGTGACAGGACTGCAGTTTCAGATCGAGCTGCAGCATTCATTGTTAGTGCAGTATTGCAAGATATTGGAGAAGTTTCTATTGACAATACATCTGAAGTAGTGGATAGGAGTAAAATCAGAAGAGAAAGACAAAAGAAGAGATCAGAAATTATGAAAGATCAAAATCAGGTCCCAATCAGAGGAATCTATTTTGATGGTCGAAAAGATTCTACACTCTTCCAAGAAAAAAAAAGAGTCCAAAGTATATCAGAAGAAGGTAACAGAAGAACATATCACTTTAGTGAGAGAACCTGGTTCAGATTATTTGGGCCATTATTCTGTGAATTCTGGATCAGCTGAAAAATATGTAAAGGAATGTTTGAGTATATTGGAAATAATGACATGAACCTGGAAAACCTTGTTGCCATTGGATGCGATGGTGCAGCAGTCAACACTGGAGAAAAGGGAGGCGTTATAAGGCTTATAGAATTGAAGCTGAAGAAGCCAGTTCAACATTTAGTGTGCCAGCTCCATGCCAATGAATTGCCATTACGCCATTTAGTTGCAAAGCTGGATGGAAAAACATCTGGCCCCCGCGGATTCACCGGTCCTATTGGCAGGGAATTAGAGAACTGTGAGAGTCTTCCTATTGTCGAGTTTGAAAGGATTGATGCTGAGGAACCAACTGTAGACTGTGAAGATCTTAGCACCGACCAAAAATATCTAATTGATATTCATCAGGCCATAACAAAGGGATATTGCTCTCCAGATCTTGCTCATCGTAGTCCAGGCAAAATGGCACATTCACGATGGCTGACTACAGCAAATCGTTTGCTTTGTCTATACGTTTCAACTGTAAGTCCATCTGAGAACCTCATGAACATTGCTTCTTTTATAATGAAGGTCTACATCCCAATGTGGTTTTCGATTAAGCAAAGTACGTCTTTTGTCAATGGCTCAAAACATGTTTTCAAAACTATTGAACTAACAAGAACACTGAATGACGAAGTAAAGGATATTGTAAACCCTGTCATACAAAGAAATGCATTTTTTGCAAATCCAGAAAATATTCTAGCATCAATGATTCATGATGACCGCAGCGCCATAAGAGAATTAGCGTGGAGGCGAATAAAGAAAGCAAGGCAAACAAACAAGGAAAAAGTTGTGAGGCGTTTCACAGTACCTGTTATTTAATTTGAAGCTACTGATTATACTGATTTAATTAATTGGCAAAAATGCATTGTCACTGAACCACCTGTGACAAGACACCTGACAGAAAATGAGATTGAATCCTCGTGGTGAGTTCTGGATTATTTAGATCATTAATCAAAAGAACATTGATCTAAATAAACTAAGAGCTGCGTAATTCAGTAACTATTTTGGTAATTGGAACACTTAATATATAATAATAACAAGTAAGTTTCAGTTATTGTACTAATGCAGAATATAAGAAAATCATTATATTTCACTTTTTTCGACGGCTTTGTGACACCTGAAGATATAATTTCGCAGGACTAATATTTATGCACAGTCATTATCTATAGCACCCACATAGTTTCCGCACTAGCCATATTTGAATTTCGAAAAAAAGTTTAAAAACCTCATTTTCGATCCGCCCTAATCCGCAGTCAGAAGTGCGGATGCGGATATCCGGTCCATCACTAACACATATATATATATATATATATATATACACACACACACACACGATATTAATGACTGTTTCCTGTTTTAAAGAACGAACTTCATCTCAATAAATTTTACTTTAGTTTGAGGGAAAACTCATTTCAAGATATAAATTTTTGTCTTTTTATTTACGAATTCATATTATATAAATAAATAAATAATTTTTTCTGCTACAAATCTTTGTTCCAACGGAAACTTGATTCTAGTTAATACGAAATAACAAATATAAGTTTATAAAATACTTTTTTAATGATAATTTATAACTTACGCCTCTCCTTTACATTATATTACATTTGGAAAACAAGAAGCCGCTGGAGCCTATCAAAGTTATTCGAGTTACTTTAGATAAATGACCTGAAGCTATTATTTTATGATCAAATTTTGCGAGTGATTAATTTCAAGTCGGCTAATTAATTATCCTTAAACTATTTACTATTACTCGCGCTAAAATATACATTATTTACGCGATTTACAATTGCCCGTTTCACCCATGAAAGCGCCACATTTTTCTTGAAACTTACTAAGGAGCTACGATTTACCACATCATATGGCGAGTCATTCCAAAAACCTATTACGCTACGACTAAAAAAAAGTATTTTCGTGGATCAAACCTACGAGTCTTGTTTCCAAATTTTCTCATTATGTCCTCCATTTCTTCCATTAGACTCAATAACAAACAGTTACATCTGAACTGTCCAAACATGAAAACATTTTGAACATCTGTATCATATATCTTCCCCTCAAAGTCTCTCAAAACTAGAGGTGTCCAAATCTTTCACTATATTCTAACTTTCTTAAGCTATGGATAAGCTTGGTTCTACAACTTCAAGCATATCTACCTCGTACAGACAGTATTATACCTTACCTTACACCTTACAAAGGTTCCACGTGATGATTTCTCATTTCGCGAAGGTCAAGCGTGTCGCCCCTCCTCTCGAGTTGGCCTGGTGAAGTAGTGAGTTGGATTCTTGCGCTCTCCACCTCACATAGCCAGGTACGCCCGGCTCATCGGGGATTGTTCTGAGCCAGGCGTCAAGTCTTCTTTTGAAGATTTCCACTGCAACTCCCTTCGTGTTTCTTAGGTCTTTGGGCAGCTGATTAAATAGTTTTGGTCCTCTCACTACAAAACTATTTTCTTTCAGGGTTAAGGATGTTCCCTGTCTCGCCTTCAATTTGGGAATACGACACAGTCTACCGTTTCTACCTTCCACCGTTGTTTGGGGAGTTATGGGATTCAGAGTAAGATTAGGGACTAGTTTCTCCATTATTTTCCAAGTGTAAATAATGGTGTATCTCTCTCTTCTCCTTTCCAGTGAATATAGGTTTAGTTCTCGTAACCTTTCCCAGTAATTTAGTTCTTTGCACCCATTGATCTTGGCTGTGAAACTTCTTTGAATCCCCTCCAGCTGTCTAATGTCTTCTTTTTTATATGGGGATGTTAGGACGAGCAGTATTCCAGTTTGGGTATTATCAGGGTTTTCAGTAGGGGGATCATTACATTCCTATCCCTTCGTTTAAAAGTTCTCAATATCAGACCCGTTATTCTCTTTGCTCTGTTTACTGCTATCTTATTTTGTGTTTCAAATTTCGCATCATCTGTCATTACAACCCCTAAATCTTTTGCTCTGGAATTTCTCTGGACTTCCTGTCCATTTGGGGTATAATATTCCATGGACTTTAGGTCTTCTCTTTTTCCGTACCGTAATAGCTGAAATTTCTCGGTGTTAAACTTCATATTGTTGTCTTCCGTCCACTTGTAAATTTTGTTTATGTCGGTTTGTAGAGATCCTATGTCTTCTGGTTTTCGTATTTTTCTACTGATCTTTGTGTCATCTGCAAAGGATGTTACTGTGCTGTCTCTGGTAACGTCCTCATCTATGTCAGTTAGCATGATTATGAAGAGTAGTGGAGCTAATACCGTTCCTTGTGGTACTGAGCTGAGGACCTCTGATTCTGATGAAGATACTCCTTGTACTGTAACGACTTGCCTCCGCTCACTAAGGAAATTATATATCCATTTCCCTACTTTTCCTGTTATTCCCATATATTTCAGTTTATGTATTATGATTCCATGGTCACACTTGTCGAACGCTTTAGCAAAGTCTGTGTATAGTACATCATAGTTTTCATTACTTTCAAGTGAATCAATAATGTTGTATATATATGTGTGTATATATATATATATATATATATATATATATATATATATATATATATATATATAATACACAGGGTGTACATAGTCAGGATCTATTTTTGTGAATTATTTTTTTCTATTTTTCTTTTCAGAAGCCCTTAGAATGAATACAGAAGAGCGTGTGGCAACAGTAATTTGGCGAATCGAGGGAAAGAAATACAATGACATCAGAGAGAAGTTTAGAAGGAGATTTCATTAGCCGGGGCCAATAGACAAGACAATACGAAAATTGGTGAACAAATTTAAACGAACGGGATCTGTAAATGATGAAGCAAGATCAGGACGACCGTGTATGTCAGATCTTACCGTGAATGCAGTACGCGGAATTATCACTGAGGAGCCACGTACGTCCGTTCGTGCTGCATCACACAGACTCGGCCTCCCGACGTCATCTGTGCACAAAATTCTGAAAGTTAATTTGCAGAAGAAAAGCTATCATTTGCAGGTTTTACATGATTTACATGAGGAAGATTTCCCTCGACGAAGTGCTGTGTGTGCTGATCTCGTAGAACAAATCTGGAGTGATAATTTAATGGACAACATTCTCTTTAGTGATGAAGCCACTTTCCATACGTGTGGAAAAGTAAATCGCCATAACTGTCGAATTTGGGCAGATGAAAGACCGAATGATTTCGTCCAAAATTGGGAAAGAGACTCACCTAAAGTTAATGTCTGGATGGGTTTAACAAAATCTAAGGTTTATGGTCCTTTTTTCTTTGCTGAAGCTACAGTTACGGGGCTTATTTATCTGGACATGTTGCAGCAATTCCTTGAACCTCAGCTGATTGGGGATAGGATTGTTAGTACCGTCGTCTATCAACATGATGGTGCTCCTTGTCACTATGCCAAAATTGTCCAGGATTATCTAAATGGACGTTTTCCAAATCGCTGGATCGGACGCGGAAGCAACAGACCTTGCCCAGCGAGATCACCAGATTTAACCCCTTTAGATTTCTTTGCATGGGGCTTTATCAAATCGCACGTCTATCAGACGAAGATTACGAGTCTTGAAAACTTACGTACACGTATACGAACTGCTGCAGATAACATAACCCCGCAAATGCTCCAGAATGTGTTTAGAAATGCTGCGGAACGATTTGAGCTGTGCAGGGATACTGATGGGCGTCACGTCGAATCCTACTCTTAATTATTTAATAAATGTTACCACTTTATCATTTTATGATTGAATTCCCTATAATTTCCAAGTGCTTCACAAAAATAGATCCTGACTTTATGTACACCCTGTATATATATATATATATATATATATATATATATATATATATATATATATATATATATATATACAGGGTGCTTATAAAGTCCCTATCTATTTCGCTGAATTAACGGTTTATATTATTTTTGTTGCAGAACCCTATAAAAATGAATGTACAAGAACGGGTGATGGTGGTCACACTTCGGATTAAAGGAAAGAAATGCAAAGAAATTAGAGAGGTTTGGAAGAACATTTCACAAGCCAGGTCCTACAAACAAGACAATTCGTGATTTGCTTAATAAATTTAAAAGAACGGGATCTGTTCATGATGAGTCAAGATCTGGACGTCCAAGTGTCTGAGCATGCTGTAAATGCGGTACGTAATGTTATCGATGAACATCCAAGCATGTCAATTCGCACCACATCACGTAGACTCGGGATACCCAAATCAACTGTCCACAAAATTTTGAAATCGGCGTTGAAGAAAAGTTATCACATTCAGGTGCTTCATAATTTATATGAAGAGGATTATCCAAAACAAAGTGCAATGTGTGCCGATCTAGTTGAACACATTCAGAATGAAAATTTAATGGACCACATTCTCTTCGGTGATGAAGCAACTTTCCACACGTGTGGAAAGGTTAATCGTCATAACTGCCGCATATGGGCTAATGAAAAGCCAGTTGATTTCTATCAATCGGAACGAGATTCTCCTGAAGTTACTGTCTGGTTGGGTATGACCAAATCTAAGATTTATGGGCCCTTTTTCTTTGCTGAGCTACAGTTACAGGGCTTATTTTTCTGGACATGCTTCAGCAATTCCTGGAACCCCAACTTCATTCAGATGGCATTTTAAACACCGTCGTCTTTTACCAAGATGGGGCACCTTGTCATTACGCAAACATTGTTCGGGAGTACCTAAATGAACGATTTCCAAATCAGTGGATCGGACGTGGAGGCAACAGGCCCTGGGCGGGTCGATCTCCTGACTTAACGCCCTTGGATTTCTTTGCATGGGCTTTATCAAATCAAACGTCTATCAAACGAGGGTTACAGATCTGCAAAATTTACATGCTCGTATCGTAACAGCAATTAAAAAAATAACCCCTGTCATGCTCCAAAATGTGTTCCGCAATGCTGCTGACAAGAGTCGAACTCTGTAGAGATACTGATGGTGCTCATGTAGAATCATATGCGTAAGTATCCATTAAATGTATGCCTTCTATTATATTGTTATTGAATTTTACCTTTTGCTACGTTTTCACTGAAATAGGAACTTTATAAACACCCTGTGTATATACACACACACCACACACCGGGTGATTACAAATGATCTTCCTGATTTTAAACATTTATTATGAAAAAACTAACAAAGCTACAGCGAAAAGCAAGATATACAAATAAAGAAGAACTCAGTTTTATTTACGAGCTATTGAAGTTCAATATGACCCCGCTTATTTTGGGGCTCTGCAGACATCAAAGCGGTATTCTGTTACCGTCCATAATTTTGTAGTATATCATACTGAACTTTCCTAACAGTCTCACGTATCCTTTCTTTCAAATGTTCCGAAGTTGTTGCCATTGGTGGAACAAACAAAACTTAATTTCTGACATAGCCCCAGAGGAAAGTCAAGGGGGGTTAGATCGGGCGAAGGAGCCGGCCAAGGAATGGGCCTCCCCACGCCCGATCCAACGATCAGGCAATTGCTCATTCAGGAATGTTGTAACCTCAAAAGGAGCTCATATTGAACTTAAATAGCTTGTAAAAAAAAATTTTGAGTTCTTTATTTGTATATCTTGCTTTTCGCTGTAGTTTTGTTAGTTTTTCATAATAAATGTTTAAAATCGAGATCCTCATTTGTGTGTGTATATACTGTGTGTATATATATATATATATATATATATATATATATCTCTTTGGTTAGGTTAAGCCCTACCCAACCAAGCACTAAAGCACTACCGTAACCTAGCATACTCTGATGTGACCCAGCCTAACCTTCAATATATCCCAATTTTTCATATCAGAATTATACGGAATCTGAAGTTTCTGCTATATATATATATATATATATATATATATATATATATATATATATATATATATATATATATATATATATATATATATAGGGTGTCCCATAAGTCCGGCATCATAGGAGAAATTCATATTTTTCTATTTCTACAAACCATAATTCATATGCTCGGGATGCCAATTTCCCGTCCACCATTCTGTTCAGTGACGAGGCTGTTTTTTATGGAAATGGTGAGGTAAATCGACAGAACACCCGCTACTGGTCTCAAAACAACCCTCACTGGTATACCTCTTCAAAGGAACAAGGTGCATCTCGGGTGATGGTATGGTGTGGCATTTGGAAGGATCGCATCATAGGCCCCCCTCTTTTTCGATGAACATGTCACTGGAGGCACCTACCTACGTATGCTCAAGGAAGAAGCATTTCCCAGTGTCTTGAACGAAGAAGGAAATTTCCCAACATGGTTCCAGCAAGACCGCGCTCCCGCACATTACAGCACCCAAGTAAGGGAATACCTGTACCAACAATTCCCTGGTCATTGGATAGGACGTCGAGGGCCTGTGGAATGGCCAGCTAGAAGCCCGGATCTCACGCCACTAGATTTTTATCTCTGGGGCCACTTGAAAGCGCTGGTATACGTAGAGAAAATTAGGAGTGTTGAACATTTGCGGCAGCGCATTATTGGGGCATGTAACACCATTACTCCTGACATCATTCACCGTGTGCTTGCTGACTGGGTATCACATCTAAATTTGTGTGTGAAAACAATGGTGGACATATTGAGCACGTTCTGTAAATAAAAGCTTTTGTTTTGCCTTTTTTTATTATTTTTCCTATGATGCCAGACTTATGGCACACCCTGTATATATATATATATATATATATATATAAGGAGGAGGAGAAGGTCCAAGGGAGGATGAAAGGTGGAAAAGCTGTAGGAGTGGATGGGATCGCTGTAGAGCTCCTGAAAAAACGTGGTGAATGTAGTGTTGATTGGTTAGTGCGTCTGTTTAATGTGTATAGACAGAAGCGATGTGCCTCAGGACTGGCAGAGTGCATATATCGTCCCCCTGTATAAACGCAGGGTGGACAAAAATGTATACTTGAATTATAGAGGAATTAGTCTGTTGAGTGTGCCAAGTAAGGTGTATGGGAGAGTGGTGATTGAAAGGGTGGTGGCATGCAGAGAGCAACAGATTGGGGAGGAGCAAGGGGGTTTTAGAAGAGTAGAGTGTGTGTGGACCAGGTGTTTGGGTTGAAGATGATGTGTCAAAAAAAATACTTGGAGAAAGAAAGGGATTTGTATGTGGCGTTCGTGGATCTTGAAAAAGCGTATGATAGAGTTGACAGAAAGGCGTTGTGGCAAGTTCTGCAGCTGTATGGGGTGCATGGGTCGTTGCTAAATGTGGTAAAAAAATTTAGAGAGAGAGTAGAGCATGTGCGCGTGTGGGAAAAGGAGGGTGTGTGTGTTTCCGGTGAAAGTGAGTCTACGGCAGGGGTGTGTGATGTCTCCATGGTTGTTTAACGTGTTTATAGACGGGGTGGTGAAAGATGTAAATGCAAGGGCGAAGAGGATGAGGGCGGGAGTGAAGCATGTTGTGGGGAAGGTTCTTGGGAAGTGAATCGGTTGTTGTATTCGGATGATACGGCTCTGGTGGCGGACTCGAGAGAAAAGCTACAGAGAAGACTGGTAATTGAGTTCGAAATGGTGTGTGAAAAAAAAAGCTAGGAGTAAATGTGAATAGGAGCAAGGTTATGTTCGTGAGCTTGTATGGTGAGGAAATGGAAGAAGTGGCATGTTTCAGGTACTTATGGGTGGATGTGGTGAGGAATGGGACTATGGAGGCGGAGGTGAGTCACAGGGTGGAACCTTGGGGCAAAGTACTGGGTACCCCAAGAAGTGTTTGGAAGGAGAGATCAGTGTCTGTGGGTGCGAAGATGGGTATGTATGAAGGTATAGTAGTGCCAACAGTGTTGCATGGATGCGAGGCTTGGGTGGCGGATGCGAAGGAAAAGGGTGGATGTACTGGAAGTGAAATGCTTGACGACGATCTGTTGGGTAGGGAGGATTGATCATGTGAGAAACCCCGTTATCCGTGAGAGGTGTGGGAGTCGGAAGGAGTCTTGTGGAGAGAGCAGATAAGGGGGTGTTAAAATGGTTTGGGCATATGGAGAGGATGAGTGAGGAGTCGGAGGGGGAGGGGTAGGCCGAGGAGATGGAGGGATGGGGTGAAGGAAGCTTTGCGTCAGCGGGGCCTGGACGTCTGGGAGGGTCAAAGATGCGCGCTGGATAGAAAAAAAGTGGAGCGATGTGGTATGTGGGAGACAACGGGCTGGCAATGTGCCGCCTCAGGGTGTATGAAGCGGTCTGGGTAAACCGTGGAGTAGTCTGCGGGCCTGGGCTGTGGATAATGTTGTTCTGAGGCAGGTGCATTATTATCATAACAGGTGATGAAGTGAATGTGAGCGATTGAGGAACTTCCTACCTGTTCCTGACGCGACCTCACTGCGGTGGGAGAGGCGTTTGGGTATTAAAAAAAATTGTATATATATATATATATATATATATATAATATATATATATATATATATACTATATATAATATATATTATATATACACACACACACACAGTGGCGTTCAAAAGTCTGCGTCCACCTTATAATCACCCAATTTATTGTAAATTGTACAAATATATATGATAATTACAACAAAATTTTATTTTTTATTGTTACATTATTTGCTTCTAAATGTAATTATTATAAATTAGTAAAGAAATTAACAATTTAATGGCATAATCTTATTAATAATCTATATGACCTCCTTTTGCTTTAATGACAGCTTCCACTCTGTGAGGCATAGATTCGACAAGTTTCTGGATAACATCTTGTGCTATGCCGTTCCAGCATTCTTCTACATTCTCCCAGAGAGAATGAAGAGAAGTTTTTTCTTTTTAGCTTTCAGATTCTTCAAATGGTCCCAAAGATGCTCTACTGGATTGAGATTAGGGACTTTGTGGAGGAAACTTCACAATTTGTAGACCACCATCTTTTTTGTCGTTGAAATAGTTCATGCAAAAGTTAGAAGTTTGCTTTGGGTCGTTATCCTGCTGGAAAATGAATCCTTGACCACAAAGTCTCAATCCTGATTGTATTGCATGTCTCACTAGTGGTACTTCTCTTTTGTGAGACTAAGTGATTCTGTGAAGATCTCCAGCTCCAGAATAAATGAAACAACCCCAAACTTGAATGTTGCCCCCACCATGTTTTACGCAGGGATCTATCAGTTTTTCGTTGGTTCTACGTCTAACATAAACTCTTCAATGAGACCCAAAAAGTTCCACTTTTGATTCATCAGTAAAAAGAACTTTTTTCCAGTCGTCTACAGTAAAATTTCGATATTCCCTTCCCACTCCAATCTTTTAGCCTTATTTTGTTTCCTCAGTAGTGGTGGTTTGGACACAGGAACTCTGCCATGGAGACCAGCTTTTATGAGTCTTCTTTTTATAGTACTTGTACTTGTACTTATTGGAGAGTCCCGTGGTTCATTCAACTGCGCCTGAATCTGTGTAGCTGTGGCTTTTCTGTCACGCAGTGATGTAACCTTGATGTAATGATCCTCAGAATCAGTAGTCACTTTAGGTCTGCCAGATCTTGTCTTTCAAGAGCACGATCCAGATTCTTTATATCAGCTTATAGTTCTTTGGACGGCCCCCTTTTCAAACGTTAATTTTTGCCAAGATCTGCCGTTGGGACATTACCTCTCTTGAAAGGGCAATTATTTGTCCTCTCTGGGATAAACTTAGTTCCTTAGACATTTCAATTACTGCCTGTAAAGAGAGAATACAGAAAGATTAATTATTTTGTAATCAAATTGCTACAATGTCAATGAGTGACTGGTTTTACCAGTTATAATAGATCAATTGTTAAAATTACTCTATGAATACACTATTTTCAGGATTAATAACATTTGGCTATGGTCTGTCACCAATACCTAGGTTAAAATCGGTGTTATTATACCGCAAAGAAAGAAAACGTAACAGGACCAAAAAGGACCATTTTCATTAATGTGTCATTTCTTATGAAATAAAAGCTACATTACTTACACACGTAGTAGAATATATGAAATACCATTTCTTGTAAAAGAAAATACCTTAATATAGGGAACATACTTTCTCAGAGTTGTCTTATTTTCTAGAAATTGTCTAAAACTGAGGTGGACGCAGACTTTTGAACACCAATATTATATATATATTACACACACACATACACACACACAGTGGCGCTCATTTGCATTCGTAAAGAGAAATATTTCAGTTATATTCGTCCTTATCTTTTATACGATGCTCAGAATAGTTGTGAATAGTTTATCGTTCGTTTGTAAAAATTTAACAAATAAAAAATTTAGTTTAACTCCAACATGTAATGTAAAACACCAAAGAATTTGAGGAAAAAAAAAAAAAAGTTAAAATGCAAAGGTTTTCATACATTTATTTGCTAAATTATTTAATTTATATACTTAGTTAAAATATAGTTTAATATAGCTAAAACGGACATTATTTTACGAGCAATAATTACAGAAAGTAGGTTGTGTGTTGGGGTCAGGTTTAAAAAGAAGTGCGTCATGAACATTCGCATAGCGAAGACATAACGTATAATTTTCTAGAAAGTAGAGCAGCATATCCGAAATCTATATGGAAAACATTTCAAGATTTATTCTTTTTGCGATCTTTGGCGACGTTTTTCGCACTTTGATGGGATGCCCCGACGTCATATATTAACCTCTAAAAGTGCGAGTTTTATCGTTATTCAAAATGAGATACGTTAGTAACTACAGCCACTTAAGGTATTTGGCCGAAATGACAATCACTCCAAAGAACATCTCTTTCTGAACATTCCTGCCAAGTTTCCTCACAATTGGTTAAAAAGCGATGAAATTATCAAAAAATACCGATAATACTATTGGTACAAGCAATATTTTGAGATAAAATTATTAGCTCGTGTTTCGAAGAGAAAATTTAAAAATTCTATCACTTTCGCTAACGCGCGCAATAGTTTTGGAGTTGATACACTGACCTTTGGTCAAAAATGTTGGGAATCAGTCAGTTTGAGAAAATTCCTTAGATCTCTACAGTGGTAACATTCTCACCGTGTCATAAAAAAAAAAACCACACCGAAGAGAATTAATAATAAAAAAAATCGATTTCTGCTCCGCAGAAACCTAACTAATAATAATAAATAAATAATAATAATAATAATTTGAGAAAAAAAAGTTTTCTGCGTTCCACAGAAATAACCATCATCATCGTCATTCTATATACTATTGAGCTAAAATGTGTGTGTGTGTGTGTGTGTGTGTGTGTCCGCTTTCTTCAGAACTGTGCACAGGCTACCCGCCCGGGGGTAGTGGGGAGGGGGTAATGGCGTTTTTTACTTATGTGGGGGTAATGGGGGAGTGGGGGTAATGGCGTTTTTTTAAATTTTGTAGCTTAGCCACTTCTTACTGCTACATATACTGCTACCCGGCCTCGGGGCGGGTAGCAGTATATGTCACAGTGCTACCCACCAGGAGGGCCAAGTTGTACAACGGTCGCGAGGGGGTGGGGTAATTGGGGGGGAGTAGGGGTGGGGGTAATGGCGTTTTTTACTTGTGTGGGGGGGGTAATGGCGTTTTTTAAAACTTTTGTCGTTTAGCTACTTCTTCCCGGAGGGCCAAGTTGTACAACGGTCGCGAGCGATAGCGAGCTACCGCTTGTCTATACTCTAAAAAGGCAGTCCTGTCTGTGCATCTGTAGACGCCATATATTTACTATTGAGCGATTCTGAACATACCGGGTGAGCCAAAAAAAAAACTTACCCAACTTTTGAAAAGTGGCTCACCCTGTATATTGATCTTACTGAGGCCATAGGTTGTACCCATACTTTTACTCTTTCAAAAGCTGGCTTTGAATCTAGATTCAACGCCTCAGGAGTAGAGGTATAGGCTCACAACTGGAAGGAGGTATCAGAATATGGTGCTCAATTGAAAGGCGGTCAAAGTCAGTAACTGATACTTCCAGATGACAGTCAGTTTCTCCATAAATAATTAATTTTCTTAATTTTTACACAAAATAATTAATTTATTTCCTTTTTCATTTCAGACCATCATTCTGCTATAGTTGGTGAACAAGTTATAACATAATGAAATACTTTTTGGAAGATGAAGCATTGACATTGAACTTGCGTAAGGAGAAACACTGGGGTGCAAAACGAATGAAGAAAGCGCTTCTAAATAAACGATGGACGATACTGGACTTCAATATCTCAAAGAAAATCGATATCACAGGGTCAACTAAACGAAAAGAAGGCAGTGGAAGGCCAAAAACATCACGTACCGAGGAAAATATTGACACGGTTTCATCCTTTATATGCAGTCAAGAAGAACGACCAACATCCACAAGTCCGTTAGAGAAATTTAAAAAACTACTGCTATTTCTCGCTCTAGTGTCCGTCGTATAGTAAAAGATGATCTGGGTTTTAAATGTTTCAAAAGAGTCGAAGTTCATAAGCTCTCTGCATCAAATAAGGAAACAAGAGTTGTTGTTGTTGTGTGTTGTTGGTTAGCCGATCAGCCCATCCTGATCGAACAAGCCGGCGGCACGCAGGTAACCGATCGCCCTCTCCGGAGTGGACCAGAGGTTCAGCGCACTAGTGATGTTGTGTTGTGTTCTATGTTGTGCTAGAGCGGTACAGTCTGTCATAATGTGTTCAATTGTTTGTGGTGTGTCCTGGCACAGGTGGCAGGTGTCATCTGTGGAGTTGTCTAGTCTCTGTTCATATGTCCGTAAGTTGGGGTGATGTCCACATCAGAATCATGCTAAGTTAACTCGATCCGATCTGCTCAGGATGATCTCTGACCTGTTAATGGGTGGCGGCTTCGCACCTAGGACCACATTCGGACCGAGTCGTGTCAGTGCTTTGTGGGTTAGGTGTGTGTGTATGTGTTTTCTGTACTGTGTGATGTCTGTGGGGCGTGGTATGGAATGGAGTATTTGGTTATAATATCTCTCTGGTGTTACCTTAATGGTGCGAGGTGTCGGTGCATGATTGTACATGTAGTGGCAAGGGTGTTGTGGGTTAGTTGTCGCTGCTGCCATGAATTGTGTTCCCCTCATGTCTAAATGTTCCCCAACTTTCAGTATTTTTGTTTCTGTGTGCAGGTGTTCTATTGGTGTTGTTTGAGTGCATCCTGTAATGATACGAAGTGCGTTGTTTTGTATTGTCCGTAAGGTGTGTGTGTGTGTGTGTGTGTGTGTGTGTGTGTGTGTGTGTGTGTGTGTGTGTGTTTGAGATAATGGGTGCCCAGCATGGGCTAGCATAGTCCATAACTGAGCGAATATATTGTTTGTATATGAATGTTGTTGTTTCCTGCTGGTATCCAAGGTTTGTGCCTGTTAGTACCCTAAGCGTGTTAAGTCTTGACGTACACTTGTTTTTAATGTCCTGAATGTGGTTTGCAAAAGATAATGATGTGTTGTATGTGACCAAGTATTTTGGTCGTGTGAGTGTGTGGAATGTTGGTGGTGTTTAGTGTAAGCTGTGGAGTTATCTGGTGTTCTTTTGTATTGCTTGTAAGCAAGGTGATGACTGATTTTGTGGGCGCTACTTTGAGTCTATTGTGTGAGAGCCAGTCTTGTATACTGTTTATGTATGTTTGTAGGTTAGTTGTAGCGGTGTCGATTGTTGTGGGTGGATGTTAGAGTGATGTCATCTGCATATGATGATAAGGTAAGCTTGTTATCTATGGGTGTTGGAATGTCATGCATGTATAAGTTGAACAGTGTTGGTGAGAGAACAGAGCCTTGAGGGACCCCGTTCGGAAAAAGCTTGTTTTTGGATACCTTGCCATTAAATGTGACATGTGAGTATCTTCCTGAAAGATAGTTGCTCAGCCATCTTTTAGTGTTATTGTGCATGTTTGCGTTGAGTATTTTGTTTATGGGAGGGAAGCGTGGGATAGCATCAAATGCTTTACTAATGTCTATTGTTGCTGATAGTGTACGTTGAGCTGGTCGTCTGGAGTTGATGCCATCCATGATGTGCTGCGTGAGGTTAGTGAGTAATGTCGTGGTTGAGTGGTGAGGTCTGAATCCATGTTGAGTAGACGATAGTAGTATGTGTGGGTTGGTGATTTGTAAGATTAGTCTTGTTACTTTGGAAGGTGTGCAGAGTACAGTAATGGGTCTATAGGAAGCTGGTTCTGTTGGATTTTTGTTTGGTTTGAGTAGTGTAATAACACTGGCCAACAAAATGAAACTTTTTTTTCTCATCACAAACATGATCACACACTTTTCTTAATGCATTTTTCACGCTGATTCCGAATCTGGTTTTGTTTCTTTTCTAGCACGTATAGTTATATAGATACACTGGTTTTGATATTTTTAAGTTTTTGATATTGCTCTAAGAAAATTTATGGATGTATAGATCACACTTAGGAATGCTAAACAACAAATACATCATATACCTTATTCAATGTACTTATAAATAAAGAATATATACATTATTTTATTAAAAGCGCTGTGAGTGTGATTTCCTTTTGTAAATTTGGCCTGGATTGTCACGATACAGCATCCAACAATGGTCCGCCATCATGCTTTCATTCCAATATCCTTGGTAGCGCTTCTCCATCATCTGAATATCTTGATGGAAGCGCTCTCCTTGCTCGTCACTCACTGCACCAAGGTTTTCAGGAAAGAAATCTAAGTGGGGATGCAGGAAGTGAATTTTTAACGACATTCGACACTCCATTTCTTTGAAGGCATCAAGGAGGTTCTTGACTCCATCCTTATACGCAGGTGACTTGTTGCTTCCAAGAAAGTTTTCACATATCCATTTGAACGCCAGCCAAGCCTTCAATTCCAGCGGACTTAGGACTTTTTCAAATTCAGTGTCATTCAAAACCTCCCTTATTTGTGGCCCAACAAAAATTCCTTCCTTCAATTTTGCTGCAGTAACCTTCGGAAATTTCCTTGAAAGGTATTGGAACCCTTCAGAATTGACTTTACCCATTGCTTTAACAAAATTCTTCATTAAACCAAGTTTAATGTGAAGAGGTGGCAGATAGATCTTTTGGGGATCCACTAAAGGGACAGACTGGACATTGCTTATCCCTGGGACATATGTATACCTAAGTGGCCAGTCACTTTTGGTGTAATGTTCTATAGTGGCGCGACTGTCCCACAGGCAAAGGAAACAACAAAATTTTGTGAATCCTGACTGCATACCCATAAGCATTCCTAAACTTTTAGATCCACAAACATCCATTGATGACTGTCGTATTTGATTGCCTTAAGTAGTATATCCATATTGTCATATGTCTCTTTTAGATGGACGGAATGGGCAATGGGGATGGATGGCATTATATTACCATTATGCAAAAGAACTGCTTTCAGGCTTCTCTGCGACGAATCAATAAAGAGGCGCCACTCAGATGCCACATACGTCTGAGATATGGCTGTAAATAGTCCATTGATGTCATGGCAATAACAGAGAGGACCGTCTACTGAAAAGAATGCTGTTAATTCAAAATTCCGCTTTCGGTAGTAACTAATACGAACATTGTTCTCAAGTAAATTGTTCTCCTTTAGTCTTGAGGCGAGAAGCTCTGATTTCTCTTTAGACAGCGATAAGTCTCTAACAAGATCATTCAACTGTCCTTGGGTTAACTTTTTAGGCTCTAAATGTCTACCTTCAAAAGTGAATCACAATGCTGCTAGACGTAAAAGCTCACACCTGAAATACATAAGATGTATAATTAAGATAATTGAAATAAATAAGATGAATAAACTAAAAAAACACAATAAAATAAACACAATCAAATGTTGAAATATTAGTATTTTGCCTATTTAAAATGGTTAAATCTGTGTAGTTATATATATGCCTTCATCTTGAAAACTATACGTGCTAGAAAGAATCTGAATGCAGTTTTGGAATCAGCGTGATAAATGCTATCCAGCCACCACAAATTTTACTCTGATGAAAAATCTTTGTTGACCAGTGTAATTTTACCTCGTTTCCATATGTCAGGAATAATAGTGTTGGTATGAATATGTGCTGATATTTGTGAGAGCTAGTATTCCCTGTGGGCCCAAGTGTTTAAGGTGTATGTTAGATACGTTGTCTGGTCCAGTAGCCTTCGAATTCTTAATGTTTTTGATGATCTTGGTGGTCTGGTCTGTATTGAAGGGTGTAATGGTCGTGTCGAGTCTGTAGGTTTTCTCGTGCCTGGCTGTTTGTCTGTCTGCGTGTTTCTGGTTGTTGTCTCTGTTTAAGTGACTTATCTTTGCGTAGTGATTAACTAGAATGTTAGCTTCTTGTGTATATGTTGGGATATTATTTTGGCTGCGACAGATAGCCGCGTGTTGATGGTTGATTTCTTTCGTGAATTTGTTGATCTGTTGGATTTTCTGGCTATTAGGAAAATAAAATTTCATAGAAGCTTGGACTGATGGCCTTCCTTGTCATTAATTAAGGTCAACGAGTAAATCAAGTCCCAACACGCTTCTACAAAGTTTCATACACTTTCGTGAATGAAGAAAATAAAGTTGGTCAATAAATTTAGAAAAGAATGTAGCCATCAAAATTTTTAGCTACGCATCGGAAATTATGATAGGTAAAAAAAAGTGTGACAAATTGCATTTGAAATTTAACTGCTTCATGAGCTTCGAGTAAAATCTATAAAGCTACATTTAAAATTTAAGTGATTCGTGAGCTAAGTGTTAATGTTAAACTCTAACTCGCTTAAAATTTTCTTAAAATAACTTTCATTACGTACATTTTATTGCAGGGATTGGAACATGGCAAAAAAAAAAAGGAAGCCATTACTCGGAAGAACTACAGGGTGGGCCGTAAGTTTCCATACATAGGAAAATTTAAACGTTTGTTTTTATGTTTCAGATACCCTAAGAATATGCGTTTGTAAGATCTTGTTTACTGATGAAGCAAATTTTTACGTCAATGGAGAGGTTTAATCGCAAAACATACGTTATTGGAGTAATGCTAACCCTAACTGGCTGAGTCCGACGAAGATGCAGGTGCCGGTAAAGTGATGGTGTGGCCGGATATGGGGTGACAGAATTATTGGACCAATTTTTGTCAGTGGAAATCTTAATGCCGAAAGGTATCTTAACATGTTGCAAGAAGAGATTTCCCATCCCTGCTAAACGAGGAAGGTAACTTCCCAGTTTTACTTCCAGCAAGATGGAGCTCCACCTCATTATGGTCTTCACGTGCGTCGGTATTTGGATCAGCAGCAGTTTCCGGATGCTTGGATTGGTCGGCGGGTCCTGTGGAGTGGCCTCCCAGATCCCCAGATCTCACCCCCTTGATTCTATCTTTGGGGCACTTGAAGGCCATGGTGTATCAGGAAAAGATACGAGACATAAATCATCTAAAGGAACGTATCACCAACGCCATTACAAGCATAACGTCAAACTGCTAATGCGTTTCATCAACAGTGGGGAACACGTATTGAAATGTGTTTTCAAAACAATGGCAACCATGTAGAGCATATTATATAAATAAAAATGGTTGTCCATAAAAAAATGTTTATTTTTCCTATGTATGGAAACTTACGGCCCACCCTGTACAGTAAATATGTATTGCCCGAAGAATAATTTAACAGCCTTCACAGAAACTAACAACAACACTCATATACGAACAATATATTCGCTCAGTTATGGACTATGCTACCCCATGCTGGGCACCCATTATCTCAAACACACACATAAACACCTTACAGACAATACAAAACGACGCACTTCGTATCATTACAGGATGCACTCAAACAACACCAACAGAACACCCGCACACAGAAACAAAAATATTGACAGTTGGGGAACATTTAGACATAAGGGGAACACAATTCATGGCAGCAGCGACAACTAACCCACAACACCCTTGCCACTACATGTACACAGTACAGAAAACATACACACACACACACACACACACACCTAACCCACAAAGCACTGACACGACTCGGTCCGAATGTGGTCCTAGGTGCGAAGCCGCCACCCATTGACAGGTCAGAGACCAGCCTGAGCAGATCGGATGAAGTTAACTTAGCACGATTCCGATGTGGACATCACCCCAACTTACGGACATATAAACAGAGACTAGACAACTCCCCAGACGACACCTGCCACCTGTGCCAGGACACACCACAAACAATTGAACACATTATGACAGATTGTACCTCTCTAGCACAACGAACACAACACAACATCACTAGTGCGCTGAACCTCTGGTCCACTCCGGAGAGGGCGATCGGTTATCCGCGTGCCGCCGACTTGTTCGATCAGGGTGGGCTGATCGGCTAACCAACAACAACAACAACAACAGGCGAGGTTCTTTTTGCTTGTCTTAATAATAATTTGCGAAAAAAACAATAAGATTTCTGCGTTCCTTCAAAATCTTAATAATAATAATAATAATAATAATAATAATATCCGTAACGATTTTGTTAAGAATTTTTGCTCCGTAGTAAAACTGTTAATAAGTATGGGAATACTAAATGTAAAAACAACCTTGCCCAAATCTCAACCCATTTCACCGATTCCTTTATGGGCTTTTTAACTCTTACTTTATTAACACTTAACACCTTTTTTAACGCTCTTTCCTATTTACTAAATGAGACAAGCAAACAATCCGTCAAAAGAGGTTGGCCAATTTTGTCCTTTCTTTATTTTAATATAAAGATGTGAGAACGAAATGTTTTAGGAAAAGATTTTTAAACTCGAACGTGTTTACCAAGAAAATATTTCACCATTTTTATCTTTATTTTTACGAGTGAATCAAGGAAACATTCATCACTTATCGCTTACAATAAATAACCCTTTCAAATAATAAGGAAATGAATTGAGTTAGGCCCTAACCCTGAAATTAATAACCTTAATTATTATTATTATTATTTTATTTTATATACTCGTATATAAGAAAAATTATATATATATATATATATATATATATATATATATATATATATATATATATATATATCCTTCAGATACCTTTATATGGTTTCGAACGACGGATCATTGGTTTGTACAACAACTCGCCTCATTTATGGGATTTAGTGGAGGAGGGAAGTGGTTTCCGCTCTTCTCCTGTCCTCGCAGCCAGTTATGCACGGCTAATCAGTGTTTTGCACAAGAACCTGTTCAGCTGGTTCTTGAAGTTATGCAGGTTGGTATGCTGGAGGTGCTTCATTTTATACACACCACACACACACACACACACACACACACACACACACACACACACAGGGTGTAACAAAAGTCCGTTCTCATAGGGAAAAAAGATTTAACAGAATTGAACGAGAAGAGATTTTTAACTATGCATTACAAACAATACAATCAACTTGCCAATTAATCCAGTACATGCTCAAATTGCATTCCATGCAATTCCACGTAATATATACAAACTCATGACGATCAATTCTGTTATATTTTTGTCGGTGATCGTTGAAGTTACATTAGCTGCTACATGTTACATTTTTTTTTTTTATCGCTTACGCTCGCATTAAAGTAAGTGGTGTATCATTAAAAAGTTTAGAGAATGCACTCCTTTTATCTATACAACGATTTTTTTTTTTCGAATTTCACTCGTGTTCGGATTTTAATTAAAAAACTGGAAATCAACTTACTATTACTTCACGCTACCTCATGATTTTACACACCCAGTTTTTTGTCTTATTTTATTTTAGGTTTGGTTAGGTTAATCTAACAACCTCAATGGAACCTTCCCAAACATCTCCTACAACAAAGTAGTAGCTATTTTGCGTGTAGGAGGAAAGTGACATAAAAGATAGCACCGAATAGGAGCGAGCGTAACTCTTAGCGCTCTCTCTCTCTCTCTCATATATATATATATATAATTATATATATATATATATATATAGTACCGTGCAAAAGTATGAGACCACTGTCAATCTGATAACTATTAGAAAATCTGTCGTATGAAAATTGGTTTTGATACTAAAATACACATTAACTAGAACCTCTGGTTCATATTAACGTATAACTAAGTTATTACTTAAGTGTATAAAGTTGTATTAGCTGGATGACCCTCTAGTCTGCATAAACTGGACTCGAGGGTTGATTTATTATATTACTTATAACGCGTGTGTTTAAAGATCTAGCGAACTAGTGATGATGGATCTGCAGTAAATGCTCCTAAGGTATTGTTATATCAGTACTATTTACAATTAAAAGTATTGACATATTCACTTAAATTCTGAAAAACAAACTTATCCAAAACGTTTCTCATTATAAACCTAATTCATGCTGGTTTTTTTTTCTTTCACAGGCTTAAGAAATGACAAAAAGTACAATTTCTGATGAGATTAGATATAAAATAATACATAATTTGCATGGTGAGGGACTGAGTCAAAGAAAAATAAGTGAATCTACAGGTGTTTCCAAAACTGGTGTAAAAACAATCTTGGCTCGTCAGAGATCAAATGGGACCCCAGTTGGTCGTCCTAGATTAGAGAGGCCTCTAAGCTTTCTCCATCTGATCTACAATATCTAAAGATTACTTCCCTTCGAGACAGACGCAAATCCAGCACTTCACTCGCAGCAGATCTCGAAAAAACAACAGGTGTCTCAGCTGATCCCTCTACTGTACGAAGGAAGCTTAACTCAGTAGGTCTTAAAGGATGTGTTGCAGGACAAAAGCTACTTTTAAGGAATAGAAATAAAGAGAAGAGAAGAAAATATGTTTTGGAACACAAGTATTGGACATCTGAGACCTACTGAGTTAAGCTTCCTTCGTACAGTAGAGGGATCAACTGAGACACCTGTTGTTTTTTCGAGATCTGCTGCGAGTGAAGTGCTGGATTTGCGTGTCTCGAAGGGAAGTAATCTTTAGATATTGTAGATCAGATGGAGAAAGCTTAGAAGGCCTCTCTAATCTAGGACAACCAACTGGGGGGGGGTCCCATTTGATCTCTGACGAGCCAAGATTGTTTTTACACCAGTTTTGGAAACACCTGTACATTCGCTTATTTTTCTTTGACTCAGTCCCTCACCATGCAAATATATTATTTTATATCTAATCTCATCAGAAATTGCACTTTTCGTCATTTCTTAAGCCTGTGAAAGAAAAAAAAACAGCATGAATTAGGTTTATAATGAGAAACGTTTTGGATAAGTTTGTTTTTCAGAATTTAAGTGAATATGTCAATACTTTTAATTGTAAATAGTACTGATATAACAATACCTTAGGAGCATTTACTGCAGATCCATCATCAATAGTTCGATAGATCTTTAAACACACGCGTTATAAGTAATATAATAAATCAACCCTCAAGTCCAATTTATGCAGACTAGAGGGTCATCCAGCTAATACAACTTTATACACTTAAGTAATAACTTAGTTATACGTTAATATGAACCAGAGGTTCTAGTTAATGTATATTTTAGTATCAAAACCAATTTTCATACGACAGATTTTCTAATAGTTATCAGATTGACAGTGGTCTCATACTTTTGCACGGTACTATATATATATATATATATATATATATATATATATATATATATATATATATATATATTTGTGTGTGTGTGTGTTAGATAAAGATGGACAGAATTAGGATATTGCATTTCAGACCATTTTCACCTCTTGAGAACGATGATCTCATAAATTGATCGTTATATAAATTGATGGTGTTGTTAACCTTTTAAATTTTCAATAATAATAAAATGAATATAAATAAATAAATCAAAATAAAATAAACCGACTTTTATTTCAAACACTGATCCAGTCAGTAGGTAAACCGCTTTTATACCCCTATAATAAAAATAGATTCGGAAAAAACCGCCAAACCCTATTGAAACGAGGGCTGACGACGGTGTTGGGAAGGGGGGGGGGGGGGGTTGAGGTGGGAGGGGGGCCTCGCGAGTTACGGCGGGGTCGCGACTCTGAATGACATAAAGTAAGGCTGTTCCCTCGTGCGGCGCCTGAAAAGCCTTAAGCCGAGCTTCGTCTCAAAGGCCGGCCGAGTGTGTGAGTGTGAGTGTGAGTGTGAGTGTGAGTGTGTGTGTGTGTGTGTGTGAGGTGTCAATGAGGGAGAGATTAGGGCGAACGAATCGCCAGTCACAAGGCCCTTTTGCACCACCGCCTTGCAAAAGTGATCTCCGACACGCCCTTCCTAATCTCTCCGCTTTGTTTTTCTCGCTTACCCCCAAAGGGTTCACCGTCCGTCTGGGACCACCGTTCCAACTCTTTTCTTCTCTCTATTTACTTTGGATTCCCTTTCAATTCGTAGTCCCACATTTTTTTTCCTCATTGTTAATGCAATATACAAGTTACTGCTTATATATATATATATATATATATATATATATATATATATATATATATATATATATAAAATTTAAAAACAGATTTTTAAGGGTTTCTTTGAAAGAGCTCTAACAAATCTGACCCTAAAACGACAGTGTTAAAAATGCATCCGAGAAAACGACTCTTCCCAACAACCTTAATTAAGGGCCAAGGAGTCTCCACGCAAAAATGCACGCATGACGACCGCAAAAACTCGCCTTTTTAACTTGTAACTGCAAACGTTGTGACGTCACCTCATGCTTTCTGGTGTGGCATAAAACCCGTGATATACTGTATATATATATATATATATATATATGCGCCTCGGTGGTGTAGTGGTTAGCGTCGCTGACTACGAATTCATCGGCCCCTGGATCGAGACCCAGTGACGGCAGCCGGCGCGCAGCAAAACCCAGCTGTTCATCATTCGACACAATAAAGGAAGTGTTTGGTAGACAAATATGTACCCCCGGATGGCCTAGTGGTTAAGACGCTGGGTTGCTGGCGCGGCGTGGTTCGGATTCCACGTTAAACTGTAGGTCTAAGATGGAATGAAAAGCTTGACCTTCGTCAGAATGAACAATTCGGGCAGAAGCACACCAAAGGTCAAAGATTATATATAAATTATCAATGTTTATAGCGTGTCAACAGATTAAATAAAGAGGTACCAGCAGCTTGGAGCATCACTGCCGAGTACCTAGAGGCTCAGCGTACTAACGAGGTTTCCGTACGTGGTTCAGAATCAGTGGAAGGAAGACTGCTTCGAGTTGTGGTATTATAATGAATAGTTCAATTCTTTTTCTTTTTCTTTCGCGTGCCTGTGTCGTTAGTTTGTAGTGCAGATACTCGTGGCTTTATAAATGCCGGTGCATGATTCATCAGGAGGAACATGCGCCGCGAGTTTGTTTCCTCCCGTAGGCAACACGGATGTTCCCGTTCCAATGACAAGCATATTCATATCCTCTTCGGCTTATTCTACACGAGTGGTTGGTAACCTTTTCTGAAACTGGGTCAATTTGATTAATTGGTAATTTGATAATGGGTCATTGTTCAAAATTTAAATCAAAATACACTATTTTCGGGACATTTTAAAATAAAAAACATTCTTCGCGTAATAATATTTACTTTATATATACACTATATACGTACAGTACAATTGACCCGGGCCGGCCGCGGGTCAGACGTTGCCGACCACCGTTCTACACAAACCTTGCCAAGAACTCAGAAATATCTGCATTTTAAACCTACCGTTTGTTCAAGCATTCAGTTTATTTCCGTATACACAATTCAAATGAATTTACTCGTAACTATTACAAACTTTTTATGCAAACATTTCTCACTTTAATTAAAATCAAAATTGTAATCTAACCAAATTTAACTTAGCTTATTGTAACCTAACCGGGCACTCCAGTCTAATACATTGAACTTAGAGAGAGAGAGAGAGAGAGAGAGAGAGAGAGAGAGAGAGAGAGAGAGAGAGAGAGAGAGAGAGAGAGAGAGAGAATATTTATATTTGTTGTGGACTTTTTATAAAGGGGATAGATGAATATTTCTCATCGTACCCACTAACAACCCCATCAATTATGAAATAAAGGCGTAAAAACCTGACAAAGTCGTTTTGATCCCTAAACCGAGATTAAAACCTCGTCGAATGTAAAAAGAAGAAAAAGCCATTATAATCTTCACAAAATTAAATACTGGACGAAAAACGTGACATTAATTTTTTCATATAAATACAAAGTATACATACGACTGGCAGGAACTGCGATACATACAAAAAAGTAACACACACACACACACACATATATATACACGCACACGAGTATATATCGAAAATTAAAATAAAATTAAATGACCTGAAAATTAAAATAAAAAACTGCAACCCCAAAATGAAGAAAATAGATACGAAATACATTGAAGGCGTAACACGACCTGCAAGCAGGCGCCTGCAATCACCGAAATCAATATAGATAAGGCAGTTGATGCGTACCGACTGTTTGAAAAGCCATCAACGGCCTGTCCGATCAGAAGCACTCGTCAAGTGGCCAACACACGAACCGTACGTAGATTTCCTCGGCAAAAGACGGGCGGGCGCACCAAATTGTCCTTAATTTTTATCGAAACGTGGGTAGATGGAACAGACGTTTAAAAGGACTGACCTCGTAATGCTAGTTTTATTTATATACGAACCTAAAATGATGATAATGAACGTAATAATAATAATTAGAAAACTGTTAAGACGGGCGAGCCGGCCCAGTTCGAGTTGTTACACACACACACACACACACACACACACACACACACACACACACACGTACTTACTCCTGAAAGTTTTATTCAATAATTTCGTTAAAAATTTGAGGGCAAATTGTACACCAATAATGCTTTCATTACTTATAAAAATTAGAACGATGTTTTAAATTTTACTCTTGACCACCAAATACTGAACGATATATTATTAATGAAGTCTACAAAGAATTAATTCAGTGTATGAAACTTCGAATGTTAAAAAAAAAAGTTTATATACTGTAATTTGAATATTTACTAATTGTCGACTCAATTTCTATGATCTTAACAAAATTTAAAAACTTTACATATAAAGTTTCTTTTGACCTCTTTCTCGCGTGTTTACATCTGACGTTAGGAGCACACGAATTTTACCAGTAGAAAATATGACTGTCCGTATTTAATATATCTTAAATAAAATATATTACGCTTTTTAATTTCGGGGACTTTGCCCATAAATACTACTAAAGTATGTTTATTTTTCTGACACTTTAACAAATGACTGGAGCTCAAGGATAATGAGCCACGCAACATTTTGTTGACAGTACCTTCTATTGATGATAATTTTTTGTGGGGGATGGGGGGAGAGGTGAAGTTACGTTGGGTTAAGTAGCATCTAGGAAGCTTATTTCCGCACGACGTAGGAGCGAGTGTGCCCCGAGTATCATCCGGGCCCAGAGCAATAACGGGGTAAGTGGCCGGCTGAACCTAACCCAGGCGTCAGCGGCTGGGGGAAAACTCAGAGCCCACCGCGCGGAGTCAACACCGTAACCATTGAACTAGCAGGTGCGCTAATACGTAAATATTACAATAATTTTAACAAAGAACGTATAAATGTTGGAATATTGACACTCGTTTCATTAAATTTTGCCTCTAAAGCTCAAGGTTTCATTAACTGAAAGGTAAACCGTTATCATTCTGTCAGTACGGAGTTGATACGCACGAGTAGCTACTATAATATATAAAATAAAGTACATATAACAATTACGCAATATTTAGCTTTTAAGCCAAAAATATGATACATTTTTTATCAGTGAATTTTTGCGCGCGTTTTAGTTCCGCCCACCATGTCAAAAACAAAGAATGACGTCATGTGGAAAAGGGTTAATTCCCAGCGTTTTAAATTTTAGTTTTAAATTTTCCAAGAAATCGATTTCTGGCGTAGAGTTTTAGTATATTATTCAATGGATTATCAGTAATAGATAAACAAAGTTGACCGAAATGAAGTCGACACCAAAATCTACTAAACACGCGTAATACTGAAAGGTTTGACCTTATGTAAATCGATTTAATTCCTATTCAGTTTTGTTAGAATAATTATATTAGTCATTACACCCGGAATAGATTACGCTACTTTGGAAGAGATTAATTGTTTCCATTTAAATATTAAATGAAATCTACTTTTATTTAAAATCTTAAACTCTTAAACGCGTACCCGCATAATGTCGAATGTCAACATTATGAAATTGAACTTTTGTTCGTGTAATCCACGAGTAACTATGGTGAATTTACCCAATTGAAAATGTCATGTAATTTTTCGATTTCCTTCATATCGAAATGTCCTTTGAAAAATGGTTTAAGGCAATTTAATTTAACTTTGGAGATTATACTCATATACGTTACTATAAATCGATTCAATTTGGAGAAAAGACCAGCTGCGGGCTTTAAGTTCGATAAAAATTTGGTATATAAGGGCAACATTATTGGATTTAGGTTTCTCTTCTTCTTTTATATTTAGAAAAAACTTTTCAAAAGACAGAAAATGTCTTTCAAAAAGTTTGGCTTCGAGACGAGTATAATGAGAATTGCAGCCTTTTGGCTACAGAGTTCCCGCCTCAAATCTAAAAGTATTCTCTTTCATAAATTAAAATTACAGCGTTTTGGTCTACCAGATTTAGTTTATTGAACACTAAATGATAAAGGCTTATATACAGTATGTATTATATATATATATATATATATATATATATATGAGGGTCTGTACGAAAGTAATGCCTCTTATTGTTCAGTTTATATATATATAATGAATTTCACAATTAATATTCCCTGACGAGGAGTACTTCTGAATACACGAAAAGCCTTGGAATCGTTTCTTTTCCTTGTGGGTTTGCATTATATATATATACAGGGTGGGCCGTAAGTTTCCATACATAGGAAAAATAAACATTTTTTTATGGACAACCATTTTTATTTATATAATATGCTCTACATGGTTGCCATTGTTTTGAAAACACATTTCAATACGTGTTCCCCACTGTTGATGAACACGCATTAGCACAGTTGACGTTATGCTTGTAATGGCGTTGGTGATACGTTCCTTTAGATGATTTATGTCTCGTATCTTTTCCTGATACACCATGGCCTTCAAGTGCCCCCAAAGATAGAAATCAAGGGGAGTGAGATCTGGAGATCTGGGGATCTGGGAGGCCACTCCACAGGACCACGCCGACCAATCCAAGCATCCGGAAACTGCTGCTGATCCAAATACCGACGCACGTGAAGACCATAATGAGGTGGAGCACCATCTTGCTGGAAGTAAACTGGGAAGTTACCTTCCTCGTTTAGCAGGGATGGGAAAATCTCTTCTTGCAACATGTTAAGATACCTTTCGGCATTAAGATTTCCACTGACAAAAATTGGTCCAATAATTCTGTCACCCCATATCCCGGCCCACACCATCACTTTACCGGCACCTTGCATCTTCGTCGGACTCAGCCAGTTAGGGTTAGCATTACTCCAATAACCGGGTAAATGGGTAAATGGGTAAATGGGTATCCTAGGTGGTCTAGCGGTTAAGACGCTGGGCTGCTGGTGGGGCGTGGTTCGGATTCCACGTTAAACTGTAGGTCTAAGGTGGAGTGAAAAAAAGCTTGACCTTCGTCAGAATGAATAATTCGGGCGGAAGCTAACCAAAGGTTAAAGGAATTATTATATATATATATATATATATATATATATATATGGATCAAGTAAAGATAAGCACCCCCAGCCTTCTTTAATTAGCCTTATAAGGCTAACTAACGAAAATATCACGACTTAACCTAACCAATCGTCAAGGGCGTACAGTTGACTTAACGATTGGTTAGGTTAGGTCGTGATATTTTCGTTAGTTAGCCTTATAAGGCTAATTAAAGAAGGCTGGGGGTGCTTATCTTTACTTGATCCATATATATATATATTATATAAATAAAGGAATTAAACCTACTGGAATAAAGTCGAACTCGAATACTGAATGAAACAAGTTCGAAATGGAATTAAGCCTAATCAGTCAAGTTGAAATTAAATCGCACTAAACTATGGGCTTGTTAAGATCATATTTTATATCCGGCGAGTAAAACCGGAAACCCAGTTAGACTACTATAAACCCTTTAGACTAAGTTTAGGTTGTTTGGTTAAGTAAGGGTGGCGAGATGAACAAAGAAGCATTCATCTCAAACAAACTGCGCGTAAACGAGACTATCTTATCGGTCGGAAGAGAACATTGGATTTCCAATACCACGTACCGTCTTGAGAGTCTCTCAAGATATAATGATCAAAGAATAGGGGAAACTGCTCGGTTACAACGATCAAATACATCATTAAAATACTTGCCAACCAATCCAAATGGTTAATTCAACTACGCCATTATTCCACCAACCACGATTAATTTTTTTTAGTAAATTTAAATATTCGTATTAAACATTTAACCCTCTAACGCCGACTGAGTCGAATACTTAGCGTTTCAAATACACGCATTTAGACTTAACCCTACAAAAACGTTCGGCGTTAAAGGGTTAATTTGCGAATAATGCGGTTGCCGCAACCACGCGTTTTTTCTTTGCGTAACCAACAACCAATAACGGATCTCCACTAATTACCATAATCATTATAAATCCTTTACAAAAAGCGAAATAAAAGTATTCAATGTCACGTAAATTATCAACCGCTAAATAAATTCTTTTAATTCATATCAGAAATGTGCCATGAAAAGAAATCAATTAACTCGATTACAATGAAAATAGGAAGTCCGCCTTTTCATACTATCTCGTTGACCCAAAAACTATCGCATTTACCATTACAACGAAGCAAAGAATTAAAATCTATTTTTTGTTGTTGTTGTTGTTTGTTATAACACGTGTGGACTTCCCTATTTTATTCACTTTTAACAATATGTATAATCTTTAAATTATGGAGAATCAATTATGACTTTTTATTCTTTATAAATATTAAGTTTAGATTCAAAATAACTCATTCTACAAATAATCACTCATTATGGAAATAGTCTCGCAAATATTGAGGAATAAAAACATTACTAAAAATTTTTATGAAATTTTATAATATATACCAGTATATATATTACACCCATACTTTGGGGGGGGCGGGGTGATATAGAGTAAAAAAGTTAATACAACATAGGTGCTATTTCCAACCGTTGCGGAGCTACGGGCGTTTTAAGATGTGCAAAACGACAAATCCCTACATGGTGCGTAATTCGATAGATGGCAGCACTGGTGGTAGTTTCGATTAACGAAGTTACCACTACTAATCCTCAGTTTTTTTTCTTTCAGTTCGTTCTAATTCTAACCCCGTTAGATTTCTTTTTATGGTGCCTTATGAAAGAGATGATCTACGAGACCAAAGTACGGACGAGAGAGGAACTTTTGCGTCGGATTATGGATGCCGGTACTTACATACGATGATAGGAGAACACCCCGAAATGATTCATTGGGCAGTGGACTCTTGTTTGGAACGAGCGAGGCTGCGCATTGAAAACCGAGGCGGACATTTTGAACATTTATAAGTTGTATCTCATAAAATGTAACAATAAATACATCAGATTAATAGCACCTATGTTGTATTAACTTTTTTACTCTATATCACCCCCAAAAGTATGGCAGACCGGTTGTGAAACACCGTGTGTGTGTGTGTGTGTGTGTGCGATATATTATATATATACATATTGTATATAAAATCAGTGTCGTATAGAGAGAATATCGTAAAAGAGGATGAAAGCAGTAATAAAATAATTTAGTTTGAGGTTCCGCGCCTCATTTTTAATTAGCTGCTTCATAATATTCAATTATCTCGAGCCGATGACGTAATAGGAAGCATGTGTTGGAGCAATTCAGACCCAGACAGATGAAAGGACTTGGTTAAACAATGTGTTTCTCCATATCGGATAACAGAAGCGGAAACTTGAAAATATAACGCTAAAACCATAAACTGTTACAGAACTTGCAAAAAACAATGAACTTAACATGTCCAAATTAGAACAAAGTTTGGGCAACACAACTTCAGCCACGCGAGAAGTGATGTTATATACAATTGAAAGTAATAACGGTTAAGAAATAATAATTTAAAATACGTAAATAGCACGAAGAATTCAAACCCATAAGAAGACGCGCGAGGAAGCAACGTCAAGGGCGACTAAAATGTGTAACGTACTCAACTGAAGGACGCGAAACTAGCACACTCTTAAAAAGATCGTGATACATTATCTATATACGAGTAAAATGAGAGTAAATGCAGTGTGCCATCAAGCGCGTAGTGTGTCGTTCCTACCCTTCACACTGTGTGCGCAGTTATTCTCCAATTAGGCGGTGTGTCGTGGCACGTGTCAGAGTTCCACACTAATAAACATTTAAAGCATTACTTCTCTCTCACACACACACAATTGATTCATTAACTTACAAAACCCCGACATTTTTACATTTTCAATTGTGGATCGCGACATTTAGCCTAATCTAACCTAATGTACACCAATTACAGATACACACTAAATACCCTAATCAAAAAATGCAAAATCAGAGTACTACGGCAATAAATTTGAGGAATACAAAAGGTGATTCTAAGAAACAATGATAACTTATCAATGAAACTTTACATAGGAAGAAAGAAATAACGAACCATTAGATATAGCCAATCATCTAAGTACTTTGCTACCGTAGGAAAAAAAATACAGCTGATTTCGACCTGCAACTACGAAGAATATCTTTATAATCCCCAGTTCATATTTTTCCCCGTCTTCTGATGTCAAAACGGTTATTTCCATAAATCATGTCGCTTCCATTCAATTCCAAACACTGTCTTTAAATACTGCTCAGATACTTTCTCTCTCTCTTTAGCAATATTATTCAACTCGTCTTTCCGTCATGGTATTTTCCTGACGTACTTAATTAAAAAGGGACGAGTTTGTCCAATATTCAAATCAGGAGACAAATCACTACCTTCGAATTATCGACCTATATCCATCTCGGGTAAAATATTTGAAATACTCGTGTACACGCAGCTCTCGAAATATTTCGATGAAAATAGCCTCATATCGAAGAATCAATTTAGTTTTAGGAAAGGCCATAAAATAAGCGACGCGATTTCAGCCGTATTAGACGTGCTATATAAAAATCTTAATAATAAAGTCTTCTGGTCGCTTGCTTATGGACCTATCAAAAACCTTTGATATAATCTCCCACAACATATTTATAAATCATCTCTTTATGGCATAAATAACGTTGCTCTAAATTGGTTTAAATCATACCTGTACACCGGCATAAGAGTATGCTTCCTTGTGGAGTTCTACTGTACATAAATGACTTTCGCAACTCTCATAACGGGAAAGGCTTCCAATATGCGGATGACACCTCCTTGATTAACTCTAAACGAAAGAGTAAATAGGGACACCATAAGAGTATGCGATATGCGTCTGGCTGAAAGCCAATAAATTATCCTTAAATAAAAAAAAAAAAACTTCCTGCTAATCACAAAAAAGAAAATATTAGACTTCAATATTATTGTCGATTTGCACTTGATAATGTGCGTCACTGAAGGAAAATTATTAATTGAGCTTGATGACAAACTATCCTTTTGTCAACATACAGAAAATATAGATCATAAACTATTGAAATTTTCGTTTATATTAACAAAATTACCTTTCTTTCCCACAAATACACTTAAGAATGTTATACCTCTCTAGTTTATCCACATCCAGCATATGGGAGTGCGTGTGATTACATCATCAACCCCTTACTCATAAACCAGAAGAGAATTATTATTATTAGAAAAATAAACAGGAGTAATTATTATGCTCATACGTCAGAAATCTTCAATTAACTGCGTATATTAAACTTTAAAGACATTTGAAATACGGATGCGCTCCCTAATGTTCAGTTACAAAACAATATGCTCGAACCATATTAATCAAGAATATAATGAACAATCAAATAGTTCACGAACTTCAAATAAGGTATATGGAGAGTGATTATATCTCAAAGGCAAACTTAGTCTTCAATGTAGAAGAAATTCTCGCACTTACTTAGCATTGAAATTATGGAACAATCTACCGAGTGAATTAAAAATAATCAATGCTCTCTCATCTTTTATAAAGCGATTAAAACTCGAATTCCAAAGTTACTAAAGCCACTCCTTTCTTTCTCCTTGCCAAAAATCTCTCCTATCACTTTTCACCACACCTCGCATTTAATTATTCTTTGTACTAAACGTCTAATAAAGGTGTATGTCCTGGTCTGTAAATTCCTTACAGTTTTATACTGGTTTCACTATTCTTTGTATTTAGCTCCTAATACGAGTGTATGGTCCTAGTCTGTAAGTTCCCTTTAGTTTTTTAAGTCTATTATGAAAATCGATAAAAATCTTGTAATCATATCTATTATATAAGTAATTATATCTAATATCTAATTGGTAGATTTCGGCCTGTAAAGGGTGCACGCTCGCTAAAGGAAGTTTACGAGCGTGTCTAAATAACTTAATTAACTTAACCAAACTTAGCTAGCCCCTTTTTTCATAACGATTCTCATTAAAAATAAGTGAAACTACGGCGATACTGTTAATGTGGTTTCATAGGGTAGTCAACAAAACAAAATCTGACCTGTAACTTTTTCAATTCCTATGAAAGAAGAACTATTAATTAACACAAATCAATAACAATTGTTGCAGATAAAATCACAAATATTTTGGAGAACCAAGCCAACGACCTTTAACTCAGATTAAAGTTATATATATATATATATATATATATATATATATAGTAAAAAAAGAGTAACTACGCGGCATGGCGTGCTCGAATCAGAGTTTTTAATAAATATATAAAAAGAGAACAGGGGTAAGGGGGAAGAAGCGAATGGGGGATTAAACAGGAAGAGGACAAAGCAAAATGGTGGGAGAAGAGGTGGGTGAAAGGGGAAGGAGGGGGAAGAGGGGACAATGATTACCGTCTCTACTTCCCTCAAACCCAATTTTGAAGGAGCCTTCTAAAGACTCCTTTGAAGTTGCGGCAGGACTTGCAGTTATTAAAAAATAAATAAATAAATAGAACATTAAAAAACTCTAAAATCGGTGTTCTAAAAAGTAAAATTATTTGGAAAAAATAGTAAAGTATCGGAGAGGCGTTTTACACTTTCTCTTTTTCACGAAGGCACTGATGAACATTCAACAAATTTTATTTTACTTTCAATCAAACCCCAAAATCAACAGTCGTGGTGGAACAAAAACACCGAAACTTCCAATACTAAACACAAACTTAAAATAAGCCTTTATTTTCTTCAACCCAATAACGTTTTTATGACATACACAATACACCCCATTTTTGTATTCGGTGTATATACGAATACGAGGATTTAAAACCAAATTCGCCTTACGGTGCAACGAAACTCGACTAAAAGTCTTTTCAAACTAAGAGCTAATTTAAGCGTATTAAAAGTAAAAGAAAAGATCATTTACCTTTTTGTGGTTCGTAAATTTTTTGCATTAATAAAGTGTAAAGAAAACCCACGCACTCCGACTCTTATTTACGCACATTTTCTGCCACTTGGAGGAGACAAAAAGGATGGTCGAGTGGGAGGTAAAATCTGGGTTATTCCTCGGGGCTCATAAGATCAGCGTCTTTGAAGGACTCAAAACTAAAATTGAGTATACTGAGGTCTTTATATATATATATATATATATATATATATATATAATATATATATATATATATATATAATATATATAATAAGACCTCAGTATACTCAATTTTAGATTTGAGTCCTTCAAAGACGCTGATCTTATGAGCCCCGAGGAATAACCCAGATTTTACCTCCCACTCGACCATCCTTTTTGTCTCCTCCAAGTGGCAGAAAATGTAACTAGAGTTAAACTAACGATTTTATAAATAAGGGTCTCTTCTTTGAGAAACAGTTTTATGATCCCAAACAAAGTTACGAAATTTGAGTTAAAAGAAAATGTTGAAAGTAAGCAGCACACCAAAGAAAGCGAAAGTATAAAATGATCCTACCAAAGAAAGTTAATGCTGTCATTGAAAACGTCAAACTATAAGCGGTACAATTCATCTTCGTATTGTTACGAAGACCACATCGCCACTATGAACCCAAAAAGTACGTTGAAGAGAGACTGTCTACGTAAACCGACATATTATTCAACGCAAACCCTACACGTTAGACCCGGTCAAGTCGACAACCCGGACCTATACAAATTTTGCGACGGGCACTCTTATGAACTTAACCTAACCTACGACCGAGCTTAATCTAACCCGCGACACACTTGAAGAAATACGGCGCAGTTAAACAACCCTGATACGTTCTTAACCTCATTCTTAGTGATGTTAGCGAAACGGAAAATATCGAATTACTCACGATAAAAAATTGCGTCATTTTATTGTCGGAACAAGGTCTCCTAGGAGATCCAGTGGATCGGTTCATTGAAGACTGGATTGGGACTGTGAATGTATACTGAGTTCGAGCCCCGTCACCCCCGCGGCGATTCGAGTTAAGCCAGCCATCTATTCCGTAACTGCTCGGGCTCAGATGCCTTTCTCGAGAGTTCATGGTCCCTCCACCCACGTTCGCGAAGTAAATACGGATTTCTAATGTTAGTTTCCATCGATGTGGATGATTTTAATCTTAAATTCGCTTCTGGTTTGAAGGCGTGTTTCCGCCCGAGTTTCGTTCTGTCATTTTACGAAATTTGCCTTAAATCACTCGCGTTCCAATATCAAATGTGCATAATGCCTTAATGCAGATATAATGGCACCAAAACACTCCTTTCTTTATTACCATTATTATTACTTCTATTTCGGGGATTTCAATTTCAGAAATGTTTTCTGCGGTTATGTCAATTTCCATTATTACTATTATATATATATATATATATGATGAGGATGTCATTAGACGAAAGCGCTTGAGCACCATTTTGTTTCCTTTCCTTCGTGGTTTTATTCATCATAAATATTTTTCACGTGTTACTTTCGTGAAATAATTTTTTATATATATAATATATATATATAATATATATATATATATATATATATATATATATATATATTCCAAACCTAAAGTAGGTCGAACAGGTTATACGGTATATTATATATCTTAAAATTTTTAATCCCTTTCGCTTGTGTTAAGGTATGGAGGGAGTTCTACGAGAAAGTTTAGAGAAAGAGCTTTTTTATTGTATATAATGATTATTTTTTCGAATTGCGCCCGCGTTACGATTTTAATTCACAAACTCGAAAATCAAGTAAATCGTACTTCACGTTACCTTAGGCTTTTACACACCCTGTGATTTGTTTCAGGTTAGGTTAACCCGAGTTAACCTAACCTTACAAAATTACATCTTACGAGGAAATCCAATTTAAATGCCAAAAAATATGGCGGCTTATTTCGCTTCGAGTCTGAACTAAAATCGTAATGCGGGTGAAAGTCGAAAAAATAAATCGCTGTATATGGTAATAAAGCGCTTCTTCCGAGCCTTCTGAGAATCCCCCCCATACCTAAACATGAGCGAAAAGTATTAAAAATTCGAAAATACAAAATATATACCCTGTTCGAAGTGGGTACGGACAAACATTTACACAAACGTTTGACCTACTTGGGCATTTATGTGTGTGTGTGGTGTGTGTGTGGTGTGTGTGTGTGTGTGTGTGACAAGAAATTTCCGTAATTTTATTTACCCGTTATTTTATAATAATGGATGTAGGGCCTATATTTTATTATTTGGGTTTCTTTTTCAGAAAGGTAACAGATTGGGTGTTTTATTCCATATATACCTATACATTTATAATGGCGAACCCTCCTCAGAGTGATGCCGCATTTGCAACAGCACCAGAAAATCAAGATCGTCGAGTGATTTCGTGAAACAAATTCTGTGACGCGGTTGCGGAAGAACCTTTGCAGAGAATAGAGATGCAGAGACCCACACGATAGAAAGATAATATCACGAAGATCCACAAGAACTGCGCAACACGTAAATATGGTTTATGAAATTATTGCGTGCAGTCCGCAGAAGTCAATTCGACGTTTGTCAGCAGAAGTAAGTTATTTTACAATCATATGCGCATCATTAAACCTTTTTCCCTACAAATTTCTCTCACAAGCTTCACTGACTAACAAAAACAAATGGAATTCGCAACATGGATGTTAGCAAAGCTGGAAGATTCCGAGTTTTTGAAACACATCCACTTCACATCTCTCTAGGGCACTGATTCCCAACCGGTGGGTCATGGCCCACTTGCTTGTCTTTTAGGATCATATTAATAAAAAAAATTTGCTTATTAAACCTTATATAAACATGATACCAGCTTAACAACATGGGAGGTGGGCCACGAGTTATTCGAATCAGCTCTAGTGGGCCATCGCTTCAAAAAGTTTGTGAACCACTGGTCTAGGGAGATAAATAAGCAAAACTTTCGTTACTGGGAAAGTCATGCTGGTGCTCCAATAGAGCTTCCACGTACTGTTGCTAAACTTAACATTTGGGTCGCTGTTGGGTGGTATGGTGTAGTAGGTCCCTACTTCTTTGAGAAAAGCTGGAAAATCAAAATTCATATCGTCAGATGCTACATCATTTCTATTTACCACAACTACTTAGTTGGTCCTGTAAAAGAAAAATAACCATTACCTAAGATTCACGGTGGTTTCACCAGAATGGAGCACCTCCACACACTGTTTGTGAAACTCGCAACTTTCTGAGGCTTCGAGACTTGATTATTTGTATAGTTTGAGGAGGTTTATTTTTTATTTAACTATTTTAATATTTTTTATTAGTAGACTAGTAAATACTAATAATCAAAAATAGTGAACTTATACTAATTTAGAATAGATTAACTATAAAACTCGTGTTCCAGTCCCGGTTCTACAAGATTTGGATTCGGTTTCGGCTTCCCGACTTTCTAAACGCCGGCTTCGGCTTCATCACCGTCTAATATATATATATATATATATTACTGTCCGTGTGTGGTTCGGGCACCAAGAATGGCATCAGGCCCTTTTTTAGCTTTTTACTACATTTAAACTATTTACAAAAATGCTAAATTTCATCATGCAGAAATGTATATCCTAACTAACTTTTTACTTGCTTACATCTTTCTTTTGAGGTCAATCTACCTACAGAAGCGGACTGCGTCGTACCTAACTCAATTTTGTCGCCTGAGGTGTGGGCCATGCCCTTTGCAAACAGACAGGGGTCCAACGTGGGCTCTTAATTCGGGTTTCAAGCCCATCCTTTCTTATATAAGAATCTTGCAGCGTTGAAGGTTGGTATTTCATATATATATATATATATATATATATATATATATATATATATAACGAGGCCCATGGTGTAATGGTATCGCATCTGACCGGCAATCGGAAGATCCCGGGTTCGATTCCCGGGTGGTTACCTCATTTTTTCATTTGTTTCGTTCTCTCTCTCTTCGTCTTGCGCGGAATATCTCCTATACAAGCGTCGTTCTTTACGTTATTTATACTGCGTGTTCTTTGCAGTTGAATGTATATAATGTTACGGCATGCGGGAGGTGCCCCCTTGGGGCATTGGTTTCTGCGAGTATGTAGAAGAATTACGGCATATGGAAGAGTGAGGCCCATGGTGTAATGGTATCGCATCTGACCGGCAATCGGAAGATCCCGGGTTCGATTCCCGGGTGGTTACCTCATTTTTTCATTTGTTTCGTTCTCTCTCTCTCGTCTTGCGCGGAATATCTCCTATACAAGCGTCGTTCTTTACGTTATTTATACTGCGTGTTCTTTGCAGTTGAATAATATATATATAATATATATATATATATATATATATAAATTTCACAATTAAACACGTGAAATGAATGAATGATGCAAACACACAAGGAAAAAGAAAAATAATTCCAAGGCCTTTCGTGTATTCAGAAGTACACCTCTTCAGGGAATGAAGGGAGAAGGCGAGATGACAAAAATATATACTGTACATATGTACAACGGGACGGAAAAATAAAACGATTAGCACATGATTAACAAGAATTAATTAGAGGCAAAAGGTATTTTAACAGGATATCAATTTTATACATTCTCGCACTGTTATTGAAATTATTTTTAAAATGGATAAATGCACATTCTACGAAGGGGGTCAGAAAATAAATTTACACACATAATTTCGTAACTAAAGGACCAATACTGATTATGTATCAGGTGAATTCGTTAATCATTGCTGGCAACACTGCACGTCGATTCGGCTGCCATCTACCTTACATTGGTTATATGAATCAGTTGAACATGGTGGCTCGACTGGAACAGTGCCCTGCCCTACGGAGCAGTCCAGGACGTTTACGTTTAATGACCGCTCGTAAACGTTCCAGTGTTGAACAATATGCAGCTGCATTGATTGTTATGCTTTTTTGCATGAAGTCTGCGAGCAAAACGCTTTTGTGGTCCCAAAGCACGGTAACCATCACTTTGCCAGCGGACCTCACGATCTTGAACTTCGGTCGCGGGACCCAGGGTGTTTCCATTCCATGCTGGCACGTTTTGTTTCCGGAGTACGGTGATGAACCCGTCTCGTTTCCAGGCCCACCAAGAGGGTGGGGATACCGTGTAAAAATCCCCTGGGCCCGGAAAGAGGGGGGTATAAAATCTAAAAATATTAATAAAGCAATTGATTAAATAACAGAGAGGAAATATAATTAATGAACATACAGTACATTTTATAGAGATTATCATAGTCAAACTGAAACAGATAAAATATCTGCGGTCCACCGATGCCCAAGACCGACTGACAAATCTGGGAACCATTGTAATTGAGAGCCAGTTAGCCCGTACTTTAAATTTCATCAGAATCATTTACCACTTTGCAGAGAAGAAGGCAAAGAAAGTACACTTCTTATTATGAAAATCTTGCAGTAAACAATTGTCTTGCCTGCGTGGACTGGTACTGCATTTGTAAATTGTATGGTGATAGAATTAATATAATTGATTCGAAAAATAAAATGGTCATTTTCTTCCGAGTTGTTTATTCATACTGTATGTTTTGAATAGCGACTTGGACATATAATCAGTTTGCTCGTTATGTACACAAAAAACATTCATAATAAAATACCGAGTAGAGAGAGGGGCCCATATACCAATCCTCCCAGGGGCCCGTGGCAACTCCTGGCGGCCTTGCTCGTCTCCTGTGACAATGCGCTCGAGAAATTCTTGACCAGTGACAGACTCAGAATAGCATTGCAGAAATGACAGGACACTGTTCCAGTTGAGCCGCCATGTTCAACTGACTCATATAACCAATGTATGGTAGATGGCAGCCGAATCGAAGTGCAGTGTTGCCAACAATGATTAACGAATACACCTGATACAAAACATAATCAATGTAGGTCCTTTAGTTACGAAATTATACGCCGTGTAAACTTATTTTCTGACCGCCTCTCGTAGAATATTCCTTTCAATTATATCGTTTTTAACGAGCACTTTAGAACTATCGCACTTGATACTATGAGATAGGCCAAACGGGTAAAACGTTAGATATTAGGGTAAAACAGCATAAATATGCGTGTAGAACAGCAAATAATTTTAATGCATTGTTTAACCATATTTATAGATGTAATCAGAGTACCAAGTGGGATTAAACAGAGATATAACTGAAAGGAATATTCTAGAATGTGCATTTATCCATTTTAAAAATAATTTCAATAACAGTGCGGGAATGTATAAAATTGACAATATCCTGTTAAAATACCTTTTCTCTCTAATTAACTCTTGTTAATCAGGTGCTAATCTTTTTATTTTTCCGTCCCATTGTACATATGTATATATTTTTGTCATCTCGCCTTCTCCCTTCATTCTCTGACGAGGTGTACTTCTGAATACACGAAAGGCCTTGGAATAATTTTTTCCCTTGTGGGTTTGCATTATATATATATATATATATATATATATATATATATATATATATATATATATATATATATATAGTCGGTAAAAATAATGGTGCCACGAGAAATATTTGCTATAGCTTAAAAGCTCTGCTGCCAAAGTTAATACAATTTTTACGCAATGCAATAGACCTACAGTATGCATAAAGCTGCAATAATCTTTTTAGCCCGTCTATCTTTAATAGTTTGTATTTAATCCTACATTTATGAAATTTATGAACTTTGACTCTCTTCAGGCTGCATTTACTTACATATTCTTTTTACTACATTTAAACTATTTACAAAAATGCTAAATTTCATCATGCAGAAATGTAAATCCAATTAATCTCTCTGACCATACAGACGGTTTTTGCACTAACTTTTAACTTGCTTACATCTTTCTTTTGAGGTCAATCTACCTCCAGAAGCGGACTGCGTCCCCAAGAAAGAAAATCATTTCAAGAAACTCGTTGAAATGTGTTTGCATCGTCTTGGGCTATCCCAAAGTGATATTGCGCGTAGGATTGGCGTTTTTCAGAATGGAGTGTCTAAAACCATTAAAAAACAAGATGAGACAGGCTCAGTAAACAACGAGAAGGGTTAAGAAAAAGAAAGACGACAGTAATGGAAGAGAGATTATTGGTTAGAAAGTTGAAAAGAAATAGAATCATGGCAGGGTGGGAGCACCTCAACTAAACGCTGAATACAATTTAACGTAAGAAAACAGTCTCGTGTGAAACTGTCCAAAGGCGGCTAAGAGAGGATGAGGTTTAAATTGTCGTGTAACCATTTGAGGCATGGCAATAAGCAAAAGCGATTGAAATAGGCAAGATAACACCAAAACTTTACGTTAAAAGACTGGAAACGAGTATTCGGGACAAATGAGAGCAAATTTGAAATATTTGACAGTAAGAGAAGACGGTATACGAGAAGAGGAGCTGGAGAAAGGTTCAAAGAGAGCCGCATGGTGTCTACAGTTAAGCATGGAGCTAAGTGGCAATGTAAAGGTACGAGGTTGTTTTGCCAGTGATAGGACTGGGCACCTATTGAAAACTGAAGGAAACCGGAACAAAGAAAGGTACCATCGTATCCTACAGCGCAGCATCATGCCATTTCTTCCGATCATCACTTGACTGGATATTAACTTCATCTTCCACCAGCAAGATAATGACTCCAAACATACAGCACTACGTAATCAAAGATATTTTAACAGAAAAAGTGAAGGTGGAGCATTAAGAATAATAAACTGGCCTCATCAATCCTCATATCTCAATCCGGGTGACATTATGTGGGATGAACTTCCCAGAAAGGTAAAAGTGTGAGGTCCGATTAACTCCACTCAACTTTGGAAATATCTACGAGAAGAATGGAATAATTTAGAAAAATTGCTCAAAAGAATGCCCAAAATATGCCAAACTGTGATAAAAGAGAAAGGAGGAATTTTTAATAAAAAGACGTTAGCGCATTAACAAGTTATTGTAGTATAATGTAACATAATTGCAGTAAATGTAACATAATTTCCATTAAAATGTGCATCCTACAATCAATTACTGTTAATTTTCATTTACGAGAGTAAACCTAACTAATACCACAACAGTTTTATTTTTCCCTCTGTAACACTATAATTTTGGCCCAGGTTTTAAGTTTAGTATCTATCGGAAAAAAAAAAACAATTTGTCCTACGTACACTTTTACTCGGGACATGACACCCCCACTAAGAAGGCCATTTTTTCTTCAATGTTTCTCCGCGCCCTTAGGATCGCCAGTCCGAAATACATCGATGCCGAATTAGAAAAAATCAACGGTATTGGAAGTGATCTGTGTTATCCATCTGCGTTTATGGAATCTTGTCTCAACAAGGCAAAACGAACTTTCTATCGCGTCAATAATAACACTCGTACTTTGTCAAAAAATATTTTAGTACTTCCATTTTTCCCGGGCTTTTTAGGCATTGCTAATGTATTTAAACTTTTGGATATTAATGTAGTATTTTCATATAACAATATTGTGAAAAATATCATAGTAAAAAATAGCCCTACCAATAATTCAGGCATTATCTATAAAATTGGTTGTAAACAATGTGATTCCTTTTACATAGGTCAGACGGGAAAGGATTTGCACACACGTATAAAACAGCATCAATATTCCGTTAGAACAGGACAATTGTCCAGTGCCCTTTTTGTCCATTTGTCAGAGTTATCCCACTGTATTGATTGGAATAATGCTTCAGTTTTATTCCACTCTAGCAACATTGTTAATAGAAATATTCTTGAGTCTGCCATTATCCAACTAACAAATAACTTCAACATAAGCAAAGGTCTTTTTCATCTCGATCCTGTTGTTTTGAATTCCTTCAGAACAGATTTAGATAAGAAAGGTAGAACGCTAAATCTTTGGTAAAATTTGTATGCCACCCTAATAACTTTTATTTTTCAATTTTTATATACAAAAAAAATAGGGCAGAGTGCTAAAACCCGGGCAGATTTCCAGTATAAATTTGTATATATATATATTTTTTATCTATAACATTGTTTGGAAACAAATCTTTTAATCTTGTGCTAAAAATCGATAATTGTTCAATTTTTATATACAAAAAGAGCAGAGTGCTAAAACTTGGGCATATTTCCAGTATAAATTTGTATATATATATATTTTATTTTTATTTTATTTTTTTTTATTTTTTTATCTATAACATTGTTTGGAAACAAATCTTAATCTTGTGCTAAAAATCGATAGTTTTTCCTTATAAATTTGTGTGCCCCCTTCCACAATCCTTCAATTTCGTTTCTCCGTTTATTGTATATATATATATATATATATATATATATATATATATATATATATATATTAGGGTGGTCCATAAAATTGAAGTTTTGATTTTTTGTTATTGCCGGGTGGTAACTTGTGAGGATGAATGAGAAAACACCTCTGATTTGGGAAAAAATTGGCCAATCACTTTTTAGGGGTAGCACACAGTACTTCATTTTTGCACTTTTGCACTACCTAGTAGATTTACTTGTATATTATGTTCCAGTTCCAGTAATACATCTTTTCCTTGACAGATTATTGGTGTAGTGTTCATTGGTTGTGTTTAGTGGTTGGATATATGATGACTCAAGTTCGAAGCTCTTGCTTTTATCTCCTTGAAGGAGATAAAGTGAAGGACAAGCTTCTTGGAACAAATTACCATCACGTGGAGAAGTATTGTCATGCTTCCTTCATCACCACACTAATCTCAAGAAGGAGTTGAAGGAAAGTGCTCAAGTAGTGTGGGGTCAACTTGAAATATTTTGGAACAAAGTTCGAATCCCGACAAGGGAAAAATACAAAGGAATCCAAAAGATCTTGGACCTTCACCAAGATTGGATCAAAATAAAAAAAAGGACGAATGAGGAGGAGCCAGAAGCAGGTGAGTTGGATGATCAATGATAAATAAAATAGTTTCTCGAGAGTATGACATATTATACTGTACAATAGTCAATACATTTATCATATATATATTATATATATTTCTTATTTATATTTAGGTGTACAACGAAGAGGGATTCAAGGAGACACTTCGGAACCTATTTGATATGGCACATGCTGATGCCTTGTCTCTAATCAAAAACCCAGAAGACAAGGCCTTCTTGCTGGCCCAGCGAGAGCCTGGAAGACGGGGAGTAGACAGAAAAACAGCAGAAAAAGAAAAACAAGCTGCCCACAGGAAGATGGAGGAGGAGATGCGAAAGAGAAAGGTGAGATTGTTCTTCAAATTCCTACTTTCATTTGATTGCAATGATTAGGTTGTTCGTTAACACTAATTGTCCATTTTCTTCGATTGTATTGCAGGCAGTCAATGAAGGTGCATCAACGTCGGATACAGCAGTATTGGTGTCCTCAACAGAATCCTCAGTCACTGACGAGTCATCCTCCACCGAAGATGAATGGGCAAAAGGTGGAAAGCGACCTCCAAAACAGGTGAAGAGAGTCAAGAATGTGATAACATCAAATCTAGCTGCTGCCCTAGATCGGACACACACTACGGACAGGATGGCAACCTACATAATAGCAGAGACTGCATTGAGCCTTGGCCACAGCCCAATTAATTTTAACATCACCCGGACCTCCATCAAACGGCAGAGAGAACGACATCGGATCATGATCTGCAGTAGCCTAAAAGCTTCCTTTCAGTCCGGTCCTGCAATCATCCACTGGGATGGAAAACTTATTCCAGACCTCCTCAACACCAGAGACCATGCGCATGTGGATCGGCTGCCTGTGCTCATTTCCTCCTTTTCGGGTCAATCTCAGCTCCTTGGAGTCCCCAAAATACCAACTGGATCAGGAGAACACCAAGCCAGCGCAGTTTTTGAATTATTGACTGATTGGGGCCTCGAAGAATCTGTCGTGGGGATGTGTTTCGACACCACTGCCTCCAATGCTGGTCGTTTGAATGGAGCGTGTGTGTTGTTGGAGCAGAAGTTGAAGAAAGACCTTCTCCATTTTGCCTGCCGTCATCACATCATGGAAGTGATGATCGGTGGAGTTTTCACTGCTTGCTATGGCCCAACGAGTGGACCTGATGTTCCATTGTTCAGCAGGTTTCAGAGCAAATGGACCTTCATCGACACAGGAACATACGGCACCGGATGGGATGATGAAGAGGTGCATCGACTCTTGGCCCCCATTAGAGATTGGATTCTCCGCTTTGCTGAGGAAAAACACTCCTCAAAATCCTTTCGAGGTGACTATCAGAAATTCCTCGATCTGTCCATCATTTTCTTGGGAGGGAGCATTGACAACTACACCTTCAAGCGACCTGGCCCCATGCACCAAGCCAGATGGTTATCTAAGGTGATCTATTCATTGAAGATGTGGCTGTTCAGGGGACAAATCCCAGCCCTCACTCTACGAGAGCAAAAGTGTCTTAAGGATGTCAGTGTCTTCGCTGTTTCCATCTACCTGCAGGCATGGATGACAGCGCCAATAGCTGCTGCTGCGCCTCGCAGCGACCTCAGTCTTCTGCAGAGTCTTCGGGAATACCATGACCCCAAAATTTCGGAAGTGACATTAAAAAAACTCAGCGGTCATCTTTGGTAACTTTCGGAGGAGATGGTGGGCCTCGCGATTTTCGATCCTGAGGTGTCTGAAGAGACTAAAACAGCAATGGTGAAGGCGATGGAGGAAGTTGAAGGAAAGCCTGATTGCCAGAAGAGAAGGAAAGGTGTTGCTGAGGGGGCTTCAATCGAGTCACTAGCAACAGCAAACTCAAAAAGACTGCTGTTGTCTCTGGGGTCAGGTGTGGGATACCTGAGGAAGGAGGTGCGGGATTGGGACAGTGATCCTGATTACCAAATAGCGAAGAAATCAGTGGCAAACCTCTCTGTCGTGAACGATCATGCAGAGAGGGGGTTGCTCTCATTAATGAATACAACGGCTGCCACACCAGGAATGAGGAACAACTGCAGTATCTCCTGCAAGTTGTTGCTAACTACAGGAAGCAGTTTCCTCAACCACTGAAGTCAGCCTGGCAACTGGGCGAGAAAACAAAGATCAAATGAGGTGCAGAGGGAATTGTTAGTCAATTCATTTTGGAATTGTTAGTTACCCTAATAGTCATGTACTGTCACCAAGATTAACTTTGCTGTGATTTTCAGATTATACCAAAACTTCAAGTGTCATGTGCTACCCCTACAAATTAACTGATTCAAATAAAACTTTCCCAGAGGTGTTTTCTCATCCATCCTCATAAGTTACAACCCAGCAATAAAAACAAATCACAAAAAAAAATTCCACCCCTATAAGAGTGGACCACCCTAATATATATATATATATATTTTTTTTCTCTTTCTGTAACCTATATATAGGCTGTAATTCTTTATGTACTTCAGTGTTCCTGAGGATGTCATTAGACGAAAGCGCTTGAGCACCATCTGTGTTTCCTTTCCTTCGTGGTTTTATTCATCATAAATATTTTTCACGTGTTACTTTCGTGAAATAATTTTCATATATATATATATATATATATATATATATATATATATATATATATATATATATATATATACATTCTAGGGATTTCATGAAATCCCTAGCTACACAGATTCCCTGTGATATATATATATATATATATAATATATATATATATATATATATATATATATATTATTTATATATATATACACACATAAATGTGCTGTAAGAGTAATAAATATTAAAACAGTAATTGAGGATGTATTTTTAGAAAGATTATTCTTATAATGTATGCAAATAAATTCATATGTAACCAAGTACTTTGCTTCGAGAGTAGATATAAATACATAATTATTAAATAAAACAATAGACAAACGGAGCTCAAAATATCACATGAATGAATACATTGACACAGAAAATAATACACAAATAACCAAAATAGAATAATGACATTAAAAAAAAAAGAATGAATGAATGGAGTTAGCCTTTTATTGAAAGCCAAAAAAAGCCCATGACAGACAGATAGACAGACATTCTAATTAAACTATTCGAATTCATTAATATCTTAAAAGTAAAGATAAGCTTAAAAGCTTTTGTAAATAACACCTTTAAGTATTGGTGAATAAATTGTAACGCTTTTATGGTGGGAACGTCACACGCGCGTTAACGGGAACACCACCAATTGACTGGCTGGTTGGTTGGTTAATCACGCTCCTTAGCAGCCATAATGCCCAACCTCAAACCCCTACAACCCCCACAAGACAAAAACATCAACACGCCTCCACCGCAAATCTTTCATTCAATTTACGTCGATTCCAACTTCGACTCTTAGTAAGGAGTGTGTGAACAAACCGTCTATATACAGTATACACATACAATAACCGTATACGTGAACAACTAAAATTGTATGCATCGAATAATATACAGTGCATATTATATTTTATATATATATATATAATATATATATATATATATATATATATACGGTATATACAGTGGTGCTCAAAGGTATTCGGACAGAGAAATATTCAGTTATATATTCGTTCTTATCTTTTGTACCAAGCATAGGATAGTTATGAAAAGTTTACCGCTCGTTTGGAAAAGTTTAACAAATAAGAAATTAGTTTAACTCCAACATATAATGTAAAAAATCAAAGAATTTGAGGAAAAGTTAAAATGCAAAAGTTTTCGTACATTTACTTACAAAATTATTTAATACTTTGTATGTCCACCTTTTGCTTGAATAACTTCAATGATTCATTTTGGATATTTTTCTACAAGGTTTCAACATCTTTCAGTAGAAATTTTAGCCCATTCTTCTAAAGAAAATTGCTGCAATTCATTCAGATTCGAAGGGTTTTTCTTGCGGACAACGTTTTTTCAAATCAAACTAATTCTCGATTAAATTGAGATCTGGGCTTTGACTGTGCCACTTGAGAAGCTTGAAATTCTTTTGTTGAAGCCATTTCATGGTGCTCTTACTTTTACGTTGGATCATTATCTTGTTGCAGTACCCAATTGAGACCCATTCGCAACTCCCGATTTCCTGATTTTCCTTCGAGTTCAAGATTCCAATGATGACAACAAGCTTTCCTGGACCAGAAGCACTATCCCCAAAGCAGCAAGCTATCGCCAACACGTTTAACTGTAGGAAGGATTTTTTTTCCTCGAATGCATTATTTGATTTTCGCCAAACATACCGTTGCTCGTTCTTTCTGAATAATTCAATTTTGGTCTCGTTTGTCCAGAGAACTTTCTTCCACAATAAATAACACCATTCTTTCTCAATGTATGACGTACAGTAGAGGGATGGACATCGATCGTAGACAGTCTTAATGTTTGACAAATATCACCCGTAGTCACTCGTAGATTAAAACTCGCAAGGTGGTGGTGGTGGTGGTGGTCCACATCTCAGTAGAGTTTTGATTGTTCCAGAGCTTTTCCATTTCTTTATAACTATAGCCATCGTCGTAAATAGAATATCCAAGTTTTTCTCCCATCTTCCTATACCTCTTTCCAGACTCGTGAGCAGCAATGACGGATCTCTTAAGATCTATAGACGGCTCTTTACCAAGACGACCTATAACTTACTGATGGCTTCTAGTCATCCATCTTCCATAATCACAGAGAAAATTTTAGAATTCAGAATTGCCATTACCGAGTCTCTAATCAATAAACAACCAACTACTGATAAAATTTTAGATTTTTCAAGCCTGAGGTGGACACACAATTAAATAATTTTGTAAATAAATGTACGAAAACTTTTGCATTTTAACTTTTTTATTTTCCTCACATTTTTTTGATGTTTTACTTCATATATTGGAGTTAAGCTAATTTTTTTTATTTGTTAAATTTTTCCAAATGAACAGTAAGTAACCTTTTCATAAATTTCATGGTTCAAGATATAAGGGCGAATATAACAAATATTTTTCTGCACGAATACTTATGAGCGCTACTGTTATATATATATATATAAAAATTATATTATATATATATATATATATATATATATATATATATATATATATCTATCAGACATAGGGGTAATGGTAATAGTAATAGATCATAATTTTTGGTTGTAATAGTAATAGAAGGCAAAGTAATAAATAATAGTTTTCTATTACAGTGGCAATGGACAATTATTGGACATATTGTGTGAACAAAGAACTGAAAAATGAACTAAATCTACTCTCAACTAAAATAAACATGTATGTGAACTAATATTGTGGCAAACTTTTCCTTCAATAAAGTAAAATTTATCAAGACCTACAGTCTCTGAAATTGTAATGATTTAGTTGAAACAAATATTTGTTATTTGGCTGCTGCTCAGCCTCATCCTGAATCCATGAGTGCAGAGCCCTCTACCTCTCAGCCTCATCCTGGATCCCTGAATCCAGACACTGCTACATCGCCAGCTCAATACCATCTTGGTGAATCAGGATGCTGCGAATGCAGTTGGGAGTCATGATGAGGAGGCATCTTGGACAATGGTGGTAAGGAGGGGCCGGAAGCGAGCGACCCCTCCGAGAACTGCAACCACTGCAGTAGCTAATGGTGGATAAGCTGTTAGAGGATGCTGATATTGTCTGCAGGAAACATGGCTATGGAAACAGGACAAAGGACCTGAATAGCCTTGTCCAGTAACTTTCATGGGATAGGGGAGGCCACCAGAGATAAACAAGATGGTCTCCTTGCAGGCCACCCACCTGGTGGGGAAGCTATTCTGTGGAGGTTGGGGTATGGGAAACATATTAGTGAATTAAAACTTGGTTTGAATTAGCTAACTGGAATAAAAATTTGTGTAGACAAAAAATTTGTAATTCTGTATATCTATATGCCTTTTCAGGCAGTTGATAATGAAGATGATTACCTCATTAAATTGTGACAGGTCAGCAATATTATTGATGAGTTGGATACGACATGTGTAGCTATTATTGGTGACTTTAATGCAAATGTACTTAATGATAATTCTTTGTTTAGCAACCACTTAAAAGCCTTCTGTGAAGATAATAACTTGACCCTTTCATCCATGTGTAATCTTCCTGGTGATAGCTTTACTTATGTTAGTGAAAGTTGGCACACCACCTCATGGTTGGATCATTGTATTTGTATGTTCATTATACAGAGTGATTCACTGGCCTACTTAGTCAGTGCTCCAGACAATTATCTCTTAATCTTCTATGGACCTCTTGTATAATGTTTGTACCTGTTGGGTCTAAAATAAAGTGTTTGTTTGTTTAACACACTGCTTCTAATTGCATTTAAAAAGACATAAAGGTCCTTTTCAAATGAGTGAAGTACTCAACATACAAAAGTAATAGTAATAGAAACCCAGTAATTGACCATATGTCTGATATATATATACACACACACACACCTTACCTTACAAAGATTCCGCGCAATGATTCCTCATTTCGCGAAGGTCAAGCTTGTCGCCCCTCCTCTCCAGTTGGCCTGGTGAAGTATGAGTTGGTTTCTTGTTCTCTCCACCTTACATCGCCAGGTACGGCCGGCTCATCGGGGATTGTTCTGAGCCAGACGTCTAGTCTTCTTTTGAAGATGTCCACTGCAACTCCCTTCGTGTTTCTTAGGTATTCGGGCAGCTGATTAAACAGTTTTGGTCCTCTCACCACAAAACTATTTTCTTTCAGGGTTAAGGATGTTCCCTGTCTCGCCTTCAATTTGGGAATACGACACAGTGTACCGTTTCTACTTTCCACCGTTGTTTGGGTGGTGTTATAGGGTTCAGAGTAAGATTAGAGACTAGTTTCTCCATTATTAATATATATATATATATATATAATAGGAACCGCAATCGAGTAATAAAAAGGAACACCAGTGTCCGCTACAACCATTTTTATTGAACGAAAAGTTTTGAAAACCTGTTTTCATCGTCAGTGGCACTTAAATATATTATAAAATAAAATTATAAAATTACTTAGTTTCATTAGTTATTTAGGAGAAAGAACATAATTATAAGTACAAAACAATAAAACTGACTAATATCAATGTAGCTTAATAGAAGAATGATGAGAGTTGAAAGACGGTTTCGGTTTATAAATTAGGAATGTCTTCATCACCACAAGATTCAGTTTAGACTGAGAACTAACTAGAATGTTGAGAGATGTGCGGGGTATTGGGTGGTTCGTTGTATGGCTGCGAGTCCAAATGATGGAATAAGATGTATGGTAAGGTTGGTTGGTTGGTTGGGACAGAAATACCCAAGTGTTCGTGGATTCTTGTTTTCGTGTGTCGATGTTTTCTCACATATGATGACCCCATACAGTGGTGGTCACAGTCAGAGAAACGGACGATGAAGAATTGTAAATCTTAAGGTATTTTATCCTTAAATTTGTAAAAGCTTCCGACAGTCAAACTACGCTTAAATATAATTCGCAAATTTAGTCGTGGGAATAATAATAATCATTTAGTAATTTTAAGTAATCCATTTGGGGCAATGATTGAACCGTATCCTATGGATGGTAATGAAAAATAAATAACTCGCTTTTTTATGTACTTTTTTAATTTGAGGTACGATTATTTTATTTAAGCTACGTTCAATGATCGAGTTTATTGGATATTTCATTCTGTTTTAAAAAAAAAAATCCACCACGCAAAACTTAAAAGAGTTGGGAATGCAACAGTAATTTGAGCGAAGATTATTATACGCTCGAAACGTGAGTGTGAAGATAAGATTTCTTTTGAAGGTGAACGGAACGTGTGACGAAAATGTTGGTTTACGATAAACGAATGTGATAAGTTTACCGTCCCGTCGAGTGGTAAAAATACCTAAAATAGAAATACTATTATTTACTTCTAAATCACGCGTAAAATCGATAAAAAAAAATGTTTGGAGTTCGAGTAACGGAGAAACTGCATTACGTGGTCTCGCTATCAAAAGATAAAAAATGTATAATCACGTAACGATTGTAAAATAATAGTTTAAAAAAACGGGAGGTCAATCATCGAACCACCGAGTTTCATGGAATCGTAAACTGTAAGGATTCTTCTATTAAAATACTTCATTTTTACAAAGTTCTAAAATAGACACGTTCGGTTTTTAGTTTTTCTTTATTTGATAATAAAAGTGAATAAATAATAATAGATTTATTGAATCAATATATTTAGGATCGTGTTGCTTTCCCCTTTCTATTACGTAAAGCTGACACGTTCTCGCATTCCACCGATCAGCTTTGTCATTTGTTCTCGAAAACAATCATCGTGGCGTCTATTTACTTTTGTCAACTCTCTCATATTTGTTATATTTTAAAATTTTTAATCATTTACGTTTGTGGTTTGTGTTAAGGTAGAAGGGGTCAATGGGGGTGGTGGTCTATTACAAAGTTTAGAGAAATCACTTTTTTTTTTTTTTTTTTACCGTATACGATGATTATTTTTTCCAAATTTCAACCGCGTTACGATTTTAATTCAAAACCTCAAACTCGAATAACTCCTATTTCATGCCACCTCAGCCTTTACACACCCAGTCATTTGTTTTAGGTTATATTAACCTAATTTAACCGCGAAAAGAGGATCTCTTATAGGAAAATTCGGCCGATTTGCAAAACAGGAATTAATAGAGGAAAAAGTGGTTTCCTATTGGTCCTACTCGCGGATTTACGCGTATTATATATATATACACGAGGATGGTGTGAAAAATAATGCCTCCACTTGAGTAATTCTGGATTGTGTAAAGATAACCAGATAAAACCGGTTGTGTGTTATAGCCTAATATAGCCTACACTCATTCCACACGTTGGTTCAGTATCGATTACAATGGAAAGGAGTAAAGACGTTCGCTTCAAGCAACGTGCCGTAATCGAATTTTTCATTGCGGAAAGTATTGCTCCCATAGACATTCGTCGGCGAATGCAAGCTGTGTACGGCAAACAGTGCGTTGATGCGCGTACCGTTCGACGTTGGGCGAGGCAGTGTAAAGAAGAAGAAGAAGCAGGGCAAGAAGATTTGCGAGACAAACCGCGAAGTGGAAGGCCTGTAACGGTAACCGATGAGTCTCATCAGAATTACGTTGAACTGATTCGTGGAAATCGTCGCATTAAACAAAATGAAATTGCTGCAATGCTCGATATCTCCAAAGAGCGAGTGGGACACATTATTAGTATTCTCGGTTACCGAAAGGTCTGCGCCAGATGGGTGCCTCGCATGCTCACTGCCGAGATGAAAACTGAGAGACTACGCATTTGCCAAGAAAATCTGCAGCGGTGCGAAAATGAAGATGAATTTCTGCACAGCATTGTGAGAGGATACGAGACGTGGGTCCACCATTATGACCCTGAAAATAAACAGCAATCCATGGAATATCAGCACAAAAATTCATCGCAACCAAAAAAATTCAAAGTTCAAAAATCGGCTGGAAAAGTGATGATGACTGTTTTTTGGGATATCAATGGTGGTGTTCTCGAAGACTACGGAAAGAGGGACAGCAATCAACTCCGCACTTTATATTGAAACTCTGTAGTAGTTGAAAAAATGGATCAGGAGGGTTCGCACCCACAAAAACGCAATCATTGTTCACCATGACAACGCACGGCCTCACACCCGTGGTGAAACGCGAAAAGCAATTGAGGATCTACAATTCACAGTCTGGTCGCATCCACCATATAGCCCCGATTTAGCACCATGCGATTTTCACCTCTTTCCTAAACTTAAAGAACATCTCCGTGGAAATCGCTACGAGTCTGACGAAGAAGTTAAGGTCGCTGTAAAATTTTGGTTTCGTAGTCAAAGCTCCGAGTATTACCGGGATGGATTTCAAAAACTCATTTATCGTTGGCGTAAATGTATCGAGGTAGAGGGTGATTTTATAGAAACGTAAATGTATCGTTTTGAAGAATAAACTCTAAGGTTTTGTTTCGATAAAATCATTCAACCTGTTTAAAATTTATTTGAGTAGAGGCATTACTTTTCAGCCCACCCTTGTACCTTGTACATACATACATATGTATGTGTATATATATTACTCTGAACCCTGTAACTCCCCAAACAACGGTGGAAAGTAGAAAATGAAAATTTGTGTTCCCAAATTAAAGGCGAGACAGGGAACATCCTTAACCCTGAAAGAAATAGTTTTGTTGCGAGAGGACCAAAACTGTTTAATCAACTGCCCAAAGATCTAAGGAACACGAACAGTAGTGCAGTGGACATTTTCAAAAGAAGATTAGACGCCTGGTTTAGAACAATCCCCGATGAGCTGGGCATACCTGGTTATATGAGGTGGAGAGTACAAGAAACCAACTCACTACTTCACCAGGCCAAAACGAGAGGAGGGGCGACAAGCTTGACCTTCGTGAAATGAGGAATCATCGCAAGGAACCTTTGAAAGGAAAGGTGTATTATATATACACACACACATGTGTGTATATATATATATATATATATATATATATATATAGTTAGTTAGTTAGTTAGTTAGTTGGTTAGTTAAAAACACTATTATTTACAATAAAAATTCTTCAAACGAACACAATAGGATGCACAAATTTTATAGTGCTAATAATTTTTCATGAATTTATGCTCATTGGAAAATTATTTCTTATAAACGTTTTTCATCACGCCCAACAACCCAAATTTATCGTGAAAAGATAAATAACTCCGCATATATATATATATATATATATATATATATATGCCACACCAGGATGGATTCGAACTGGGGACATGTGACTGACTCGCAATCGCGGGCACTGACCATTAGGCTACGATACGATAAAAGTTAGTACAACTTGGAGAATATTTCAACTTTTATCCTGTCGTAGCTTAATGGTCAGTGCCCACGTTCGAATTCTGGTAGGGGATATTTTGCATTAGCGAAAAGTGCCCGTGTTCATGCAACTTTATTTACACAAACGCGCACTAAATAATAAATACTCGCTGCATTTCCACTATTAATTTCGTTCGCGTATTGTATAATCCTAATTTGAACGTGACTCGTACATCATACGTACTCTTAATTCAGTTCTAATTATATAAAACAAATATTTCAATTGGAAGTATTATCCGGATTATCGTAACAAACCGTAATATTGTATTATTGTAGAATGACAGAAATTTTAATATATTTATTTTATAATAAATATATTTATAAATTTAAATAAATAAATAAATATCTTCACAATATAACTCGCAATCATTTAAATTTATCATCTAAATTTCAACTATTATTTAATTAATTTATGTATTTCAAATTAATTAATTAATTCTTATTCATGATTTATATATTATTAATCTTAACTATCTACGAAGCGATGCATTATCTTTAATTAAGAGTCCAATATAGCCTAAAGCTAAAGAACAAAATTAAATAAAATAAATAATCCAATTTCGCAATTATTTATTTTGTTAAAATTATTTTAACGACAAAAATTGTAAAATTATATTTTTTTATAGATACACAATTATTCATTCATTCCTAAGTAAATTATATATACACGCGTGTGCGTGCGTGCGTGCGTGTGTGTGCGTGCGTGTGTGTGTGTAAGTGACCAACTTCGCTGGGTCGGTATAAGGCAAAGTTTCATTTAAAGAGCCGTTTGTTCCGAAAGCGGTCCCATAAACAGAATCGAAATGATCTTCACTTTTTATCTGACCAGACTTCGTATTACTCATGGTTATGGCCATGTAGATTTCTCGCCGAGCGTATGCGTGGGAATGAACTAAACGATTATAGATCAACGTTGAACAGTATAAGTGGTAAAACTAAAACAATGAGAAGAAAAACATACGAGTTCCTTCCATCGTTTTACATGAAAAAAAAAAAAATGTTAAAGATCTTTCGGGGACGAGTAGGCCCTACTTATAGGACTCCCTCGAACGGGTACATATCGGATGGGACGAAGTTGCCTAAATCGAGAGACGAAAAAATTATTGTTTAACCTTAACGAAATGTTGATCCACGTATGAAACGAGGTTAAAAAGAGGCTCGGCTTCAACTAGTTCTGACATCAAGTTTATGAAATTAACGTAAACAAAGCCAATAGTGGTCGAATCATCATCATCATCATCATCGTAATCGTCATCCTTCGCGAGAGTTTACGCAATTTTCATTTTCTTCACTTTCTGGCAAGAAAATTTAGGTCTCTTCGTGAGTGCAGCAAAGTGCAAATGCACTTAATAGAAATGATTCTCTTTCAACTTTCCTCCACAACGTACATTATTATTAATGAATTTTCAAAAATCGGCCATGATTTCACATCATGTAAAAAATTTATCCTTGGCTACCTTACGAAACGACCACATTCTTTAGGATACACACTTATTTTCTTAAATTCAAAAGCATTAAATATTATAAGAATATGATGAAGTATAGATTAGGTTCGGTCAAGTTAATTACATTTAGATTAGGTTAAATGTCGCCATCCAAATTGAAAATGTGAAAGTGTCGCGGTTTTATACGATAGCCACAGGTGTGTGTGTGTGTGTGTGTTACTTCAATTTCTTACGTATACAAGAACAGCACTGTTTTACTGGCAAAACGAAGCATTAAAAAAATAAATAAATTGGAGTATATTTTAATAAATTCTGTGGATGTTACAAAAACGAGAACCAAATCAAAATGACGCCAGAAATCTCCGAAGATTTATTTTATTGAAGCCAAAGTTTTCCTATCTTTTTTAGAGGATCACTGAATAAGCCCTTCTCAAACTGACACAGACAATGTTCGTTCCATTAATTTCCGGAAAGTTCTTTTTCAAGTTATAATCGTTCGCGACCGTTTTATTAATCAATTAATTATAGCAAGACTTACCCGTCCAGACACTTTTCATTCTCAAACGCTTAACGAAAGCACAATGGGGCATTTAAAGACATGCCCCCGTTGACAAGGTTATGGCTCGCGCATATGCCACTATTGCCACTTACTTTAGGCCATTAATGTACTGTATACCCAACACTATACTCGTATATCAGCCTTGTGTATATAGTGGAAGGAATATAATGTTCTTGTACTGCTATTCTTGTATACACACACACACATCACAGAGGTATCGACTTTTCAAAATCCACACACACACACACACACACACACACACACACATATATATATATATATATATATATATATATATATATATATATATATATATATATATATATATATATATATATATATCTAAGAAACTAGTTAACCAAAGCTAATTTAGTGCCATCGAACTGAGAAGGGCGTAATAAGTGTTTCGGATGAAACTGCGGCCTCGAAGCATGTTCTCTGTTAAGTCATTATATAGTGGGATACTCACTGGCCTTAACCTAAACAGGGCCAACTTATCTCTTCCCCGACAATAAAAATGTTGAGATATTTAAAAATATATATTTTTTAATATTCTGAGGTACCAAAAGTGTTACCTCAAAAAACAATTGCCCCACTAAATCCGTGAATTATCACACACCCAACCTCACTTCTGCCCAGTTGCCCATGTAATTTGGCTACCTCATAAAACAGCGACATTTAACCTGACCTGAATAACCTAACTCATTCTATCCCTTTTTTAAACGTTTAATGAATATTAATAAAACACAAGTTTGAAATTATGGCGACAATAATATAATTACACGTCCGTTGTTGTAGAGATGAATTGCGCGTGTATCCTAGACTGTCGTGGTTTCGTGTGGTTACACACACACTAAAATAACACTTCGCATTACAAACCCAACAGATCGAAATAAGTGTATACACTTGTATATAATGCAGCTATCAATTTGCATTTAAAAGTTTGCTATTGACTGCGTTATAATTAAAAACCAATTCGTAATGAACTCTGTCGAAATGTCAACAAACCCTCTGTCTGCATAATAATAATGAATAACAATGCTCGTTCACTTCATTTGTTTATTTAAAAGAGAAAAAAAATTGGTAAAATCGCGAAATTATTAATTAATTTTTTTTGTACAATTCTATATTTCGTGCCCACAATCCCTTTCTCTCCTCTTTCTCATCTCCAAAAACGATCTTTTTGCGAGAATGCATAATTCGTGATGCAAATCCAAAAATTTTCATTACGGAGAAAATTGGAGAATGAATGATGACGTCACGTCCCGCGAGTGAGGATCGGATGCATTCTCCCACATGAAATTATTAATGGGACGCACGCGGTGAATTCAAAACAGAATCTGGTGATATCGCCCCTATAATAAGCGTAATCGATTTCGAGCCGTGTTCAATCGTTCTCGCGGTGGGCCATTGAGAAGGAAGAGTAGAGACAAGGGAATAAACATACGTTGCAAAATCACGATCCTCCCTCTGTTTCTTTGACACACACACACACACCATCTCCGCAACAGGGAGGTGCCTAATTTCTTCAAAATTCATATATCTCAAAAATTAATTAACCTAACCTAAACTTTGGGTTCAAGGGGTGTTTTCTATTAAGTCAATAAATAGTAAGGTACTCGCTAATCAGGCCAGCCTAACCTAATCAGGATTAACGTATCTTTTTCCGACAATAACAATGTTTCTAGATTTCTTCATACAAGTTTTTTAATGTTCTGAGGTACCAAAAGCGTCGCTTCGCAAAAGAAAATTACTCCACTATATCTATGAATTATCGTACACTCAACCTCACTTATGCCCAGTTGCCCGCGCGCACGCACACAGAATTAAACATTTTTCCCATTATGAAACTTAATGTTCGAGACAAGAAGTACTTCGAGAAAACTCTTGGGAATAGAGGAAAAACGTCTTTAAAGGAGGACAATGGAGGAATGAGGCAACAAAAATAACGCTCCATTCAATTTAAATTAAAACAAAAATCGAGGAATGAGGCATTCAAAGATAAAAAAATTAACTCATTTACTTCACGAAGGGAAAAAAAAAAAAGGCAAACCGGGCAATTCTCCCAAACCTTATAATGCGTTCGTTCCTATATAACACCGCCACTGAAGAACCCATTTTTATCAACATAAAAAGTAGGGCTTAAGTGCTTCACTCAATGAAATGTATACCGTATAGGGTGTCTGCTCTTCGCTACCCAAGTTGTGTGTGTGTGTGTGTGTGTGTGTGTGTGTGTGTGTGTGTCTTAAGCCTTCAGATGGTCAGAAAGTTAAATTTAACGCATCATTTAAGGGAGATACAGAGACAAGGCAGGGCAAAAGTAATTATCATTTAGCAAATACTGATAATTTATAACTAAAGAGAACATCTAATAAATAACTGAATGATGAACACGAACTTGAATGTAGAACTAAAAAAATCATCAAATACCTTCAAAACACACACACACACACACACACACACACACACACACACATATATATATTGGTTAACCTTGTCTTTGCTTCCACCCGAATTGTTCATTCTAACGAAGGTCAAACTTGTTACTCCACCTTAGACCTCCGGTGACTGGTCACCGGGAATCGAACCCGGGGCCGGTGTATTCGTAGTCAGCGATACTAACCACTAAATAATTTGACGACTGTCAAAATGTCAAGACACAGGAAATCCCTTTAAAAATAATAGACACTTTTCACGTGTGGAAATGCTGATAATATATATATATATATATATATATATATATATATATATATATACTTTCAATGCCGCGCTTCTCAGTACCGGATGCTCCGAATAAGGGACTCATATTTGTAAATATAGTGAGAAAAATACTTGGTTGAAACAACCAAGTACATAGTTAAATATTTGCCAACCAATTCAAATGGTTAACCCAACCATGTTTTGTGATTACACAAACCATTTAATTCGTTACCCAAAACATACATAACGTAAGAAATGTGTGTGAAAATAATGTACAGTTATGTACATTTTATTTATTTATGCTTCAGTAATGTCTTATTTATTTCTTACAGTAAGTGCAGTGTGTGAAAATAGTGTACAATATTTCACAGTATTTACTGTACTGTTGTTATGTTTCTTCATGCTTGTCGAAATGTTTGTTTGGGGGGGAGGGGGGTTTGGGGTGCCGAAAAAACACTCCCAACAGCGGACAGGCTCTGACGCATCAGTGAGATATTCAGATGTTTCACTAGATAAAAAAATATAAAAAATAAATAAATATATATATGAAAATTATTTCACGAAAGTAACACGTGAATAATATTTATGATGAAAATAACCACGAAGGAAAAAGGAAACGCAGAATGATTCTCAAGCTCTTTCGTCTAATGACATCCCCAGGAACACTGATAATGTCATTAGACGAGAGCGCTTGAGCACCATTCTGCGTTTCCTTTTTCAATTAAGTTGAATGAAGCTACATTAGCCAATGGTGCGCGACTTCTGAGACGCCCTGTATATATATATATATGGACTCGCAGGGAAGAGAGAGATTATATTTTTAAAGTGAAAGAAACACGTTTCTAATGCCATTTTTACATATTTCATGAAAGAAAATACCCTGATGGCTCAGTATACCAATCAAGAGAAGGTGGAACTGGTATTGCTACACGTTCCGAAAAAGCTAGAGGGAGGCATGTTGGTGAAATAACTGACATGCCTCCCTGTGGCTTTTTCCGGAAACGTGTAGCAATACCAGTTCTACCTCCATTGAGCCATCAGGGTATTTTCCTTTCTGAAATACGTAAAACTCACATTAGAAACGTGTTTGTTTCATTTTAAAACTATAATGTTTATTTTCCCTATGACCCAAGACTTCTGGGACACCCTGTGTATATATATATATATTCAGACATGGGACTGAAGCCGGCTTTTGTAGGCTTCGGCTTGGAGACTTGGTTATTTGTATAGTTTGAGGGGTTTTATTTTTTATTTAACTATTTTAATATTTTTTATTATTAGTAATACTAATAACCAAAAATAGTTAACTTGTATTAATTTATAATAGGTTAACTATGGAACTCGTCTTTCTGTCTCGGTTCTGTAAGATTCGGCTTCAGTCCCATGTTTGATATATATATATATATATATATATACACAGGGCGTCCCAAAAAAATGTATACACACTTTAAATAATTATAAAGGCAGTGTTTATTAAAATACATTTCATTTTCAAAATGTAATAGAATCTACAGACATTATTTAATTGTTTTGTCAACGCCTGTTTTCAAACTGACGTCCGTTCTGGTCCAGGCACTGCTGATAACGCGAAGCAATGGAATCGCAAACATCACGAAACATTTCGTTTGGTATTTGTGTGCATTCTCGTTCAATGGCTGCTCTCAATTCAGCGACTGTTGCAGGTTTTATAGCGTAGACTTTGTCTTTTAAGTATCCCCATAAAAAAAAGTCCTGTATATATACAGGGCGTCCCAAAAAAATGTATACACACTTTAACAGCTGATAGCTCAATTGATGTTTCTTTCTTTCCAAGTTAAACCCATTAGAATTAATAATGGCAGTCAGACTAAGCTTTGAACAAAGGAAATTCATTCTAAAATGCTACTGGAAGTGTGAAAACGCAGTTGAAGTGCAAAGACAGTTTAGGAGGGAGTTTCAAACAGATCCACCAACGCGACTTACCATCACTCGAATTAGAGATAAGTTTGAAGCCGATGGAACTGTTCAGAATGTCCACAAGAAGCGTTCCGGAAGACCACGGACATCGACAAGCCCCACAAAGCAAGAAAGAGTACTGGAAACGTATCATCAAAGTCCAAGAAAATCTGTGCGGCAAGCGAGTCGTGAGGTAGGAATTTCAGAATCGTCTGTCCAACGCATTTTGAAGCGCTGTCAATGGAAAAGTTACATTCCAAGATTAGTCCATGCTATTAATGAAGATGATCCGGACCGAAGAGTGGAGTATTGCGAGTGGTACTTGGCACGATGTGGATGTGGATTGGACGAAGGGGTCTCGTAGAATACCCTCCGCGTTCACCAGACCTCACACCACTAGACTTTTTTTTATGGGGATACTTAAAAGACAAAGTCTACGCTATAAAACCTGCAACAGTCGCTGAATTGAGAGCAGCCATTGAACGAGAATGCACACAAATACCAAACGAAATGTTTCGTGATGTTTGCGATTCCATTGCTTCGCGTTATCAGCAGTGCCTGGACCAGAACGGACGTCAGTTTGAAAACAGGCGTTGACAAAACAATTAAATAATGTCTGTAGATTCTATTACATTTTGAAAATGAAATGTATTTTAATAAACACTGCCTTTATAATTATTTAAAGTGTGTATACATTTTTTTGGGACGCCCTGTATATATATAAAACCTCCTTGAGGGCCTATTTTCAGTTATGTTGCTCCGTATACCTGTACACGCAAGACACTTGGGAGCTATTATTATAAATGACTTAAATTCCGTGGCCATTAGGTATTCATGCGAACGCGATTTGCTGATGTCAACACAGGTCGGTCGGATGAAGTTTATGCATCAGTGATCTTCTTTTCCTACTCTTCGTTCTTCTTCTTTCCTTTCGTCGTCGTCTTCTTTTTCCCGAAAGACTAATTTAAATGGGAGAAATGCTTTTAACACCAAGAGAGGCCCTGAAGGTTAAAGCTCAAAAGGTGCACGCATGCTAAAACTTAATTTATTGTGAAAAAAAAAAATTATATATATATACATACACACGCGCATATACAGTATATATAAATCAATAAAACCGCGTATTTTGAAGTGGATGCTCGTAAAGAGTAGCCATTTCACGGCTCACTGATTTTTCACACCATGTGAGAAGAGAACATTTGAACTCCTACACGTTACTTCATATAAACGTCATAAAGGAATTCTGTGGCAGAACCCATTCGTATGTCTTTAAATATACCATTCATTACTTCCTTTTACCAAGCTTCATAATAAGAGTTAGTATACAAAACCCATCCCTTTAAAATTCCTGCTGCTCTTCGTCGACGTCCCACCCCAACGTCCGTTCGTTCTTCTCACGAGATACATAAAAGCAAAGATAATAATAAAATACATATATTAAACACTGTGGTACCATTCATTACGCAATTAAGCTTCCCTTATCTCTCAAAAGTAATTACGAGTTCGACTCCATAATTCCAGACCCATGTTTCAATTCCTCCGGTAATTAGACACTCACCCTCGGCTAATTAATTTTTTTTGGGGGGTGGGTGGGAGGGGGCACTCCAAAAAGGGGTGGGTGGGAGAAGCGGTAATCCAGACACACCTTCTAATTAGCGGAAGATTACTTCTTTAAAGTTTATTTAATGTAAGAGGCAGCGAGACGATTCAAAATCGATACCCAGTCGGGACAGACTTTGGCAGGAAAAAAACAAAAAAAATCCTTATTAGCGAAATTTAATTAATAAATATTACATCCAAGCGAACGATATACTGTATATGTATGTATGTATACACATTTTAGGTTCCATTAAATTCGTTCAAATCGCCACTAATGATTCGAAATTGGTACATTAATTAGGCAAACACTGATAACGCACTTAAATTAACAGCGGCGTATATATATATACAGTACATAAAATCCGACGCAACTTTTACTTATTATAAAACATTCTTCGGATATTCTTTTACTTTCACAATACCGTACCATTTTTCCTTCATCATAATTTGACAAAGTTACGACGAGCAAAAGTAATTTACCAGCTTTTTTTTTTAATGTAAATTTTTATTCATTGGAATATACTCGTGTATTATATATATATATATATATATATATATATATAACACACATATATATATATACAAACACTGTATATATATATATAATATATAATTATAACCTTTGGTTAGCTTCCGCCCGAATTGTTCATTTTGACGAAGGTCAAGCTTTTCACTCCACCTTAGACCTACAGTTTAACGTGAAATCCGAACCACGCCCCACCAACAGCACAGCGTCTTAACCACTAGGCTACCCATTTATCTACCACCCACTTTCTTTATTGTGTGGAAGGATGAACAGCTGGTTTTGCTGCGCACCGGCTGCCGTCAGCGGGTCTCGAACCTGGGGCCGATGGATTCGTAGTCAGCGACGCTAAACCATTACACCACCGAGGTGTGCACACACACACACACACACATATATATATATATGTGTGTGTGTGTGTTTGTTTGTTTGAAGTCAAAATAAATGTCTTTTTATCCGGGCTAACGACAATTCATCGGCAAAGGTTTTTGGGAGATTAGACCAAGTTCAACTTGGGTTGTTAGCCAGGGTGAGGTGAAGTTAAATCATTGAGCATGAATGAAATTTCCAATGCACGAAATATGTATGGTTGCTTTTTATCAATGAGGATGACGACTTAATTTTGAAAATGAAATCTGTAATGATAAAAGTTGTTCATGTTTGCCCATGTTGGGTAAGTAGTGTTGCCAGGTCTCCGGAAATTTGAGTATTATTTATAAGGAAATAAGAAATTATGCTGGTTATGTATGTATTTTTTCTTAATCAATTAATTTTGTGCAAAAAAATGAGGAAGTTTATATATCGGTTTAGCTACATAAACAAATAATGATGAGCTATTTAGGTAAAATCTCCGGGATTTGGAAATCATCTGATCTGGCAACCCTATGACAGGGTAAGAGTATATACTCCTTATGCGATTTACCTACATATGAAGTTTAAATGAAAGGTTCACAAAAACTTGTTAACTTCGATATAATTCACTTTTAAAGATATTAAAAGAAGTTGGGTTTTTTTTTTTTAACATCAATTATCAGTTTTTGAAAAGGGAGGAAACTTTTCACTTGGATTGAAGGACGAGGAAGTAATGTTAAATTCCAAGAAAAGGTTCTTGATTTCCCGAGAATTTCCAGAATCCGGAAAAATTGATAAAACATTTAAAACTAAAGGAATGAATTAAATTTAGTAACTTAATGAAAACTGTTCTTTACTGAGCCTTTTCGCTTAAGATTCATCAAACAAATATTAGATCACAAAAAAAAAAAAGTTAAGTCACTCCTTGATGACTGAAGTGCAGGACATTGACAACTGTATCCATAAGGATTATAGAATATGAATTACAGAGAGGCGAATTTAGTATAGGCAGAGTAGGCACCTGCCTTGGCAGGTAAATTTTGTCGTATTTCAACATAAATAGGGGGGGAAAAGGTTATACGCACTAATAAATTAAACGGATTCACCAAGAAGTTTTTAAATAAAAAAGAACAGCAGCCTCTAATACCAAACTAGCGATATCAAATGGCACAACTATTATAAGCCACTGTGGTGACAATTTCCCTACCTAGGGGCGACAAAATATTAAGTACACCTCTGATTACAGAAAAACTAAAGTGAAATAAATGAAGTTTAAACTTTGGACTTTGGAATAAGCATTTACCTTATAAGGTGTTATTAAACATTTGCTTATTATTTTGCTTTTGACATTCTTTATACATTTAGTTTTTGGAACGAATTTTTTTTTTTATGCGTCCTTTTAACAAACGTAGAACATCCGAAGAAGCATCACTGAATCTGTTACGAAACTTTGCTACAAATAAACCACGTACAGAGAGGGCTCTCTCAGCCTCAACTGAAGTACTGTAGGTGGGATAGTACTAAGAGGATTGTATAACAATTGAAGAGTGGCCGTCCTTTGATTTGTTGCTTCAAAAAAGGACTTCTTTTTGTGAGACTTCTGCGCCAATTTGTTCAATTTTTCTTCTTTTTTTCAGTCATTGACTCCTTAATTGCCATTTCAAGGATATTCGAGAGATTTTCTTTCAAATTAGCTTGACAAGAGGAAGAGGCACTATAACAAGAACTGCTCTGCCGATCCCTATTTTCCCTCCTCTGATTTATCATCAGGAGTATAAAGGTGCTCTAGTAACCTCTTTGTTGTTTTAAAAAGAACTGGACGAGCGGGCACTGAAAATATATCGGCAAACTTTCTGCCTGATAAACTTTAGTTAGATATTGCTAAGTCTATGACAAAAATTTCGGGTCTCTACGTCAAAAAATAAGGGAGTAATTCCCATTCCAAAATTCCCTCCCAATCCTCCTGTAATTCAAAAACTACTCGACCAATCGACTTGAAACTTGGTGTGTATTCATCATGCATTAGGCTGTACAACATAACACTTCAGCCCAATCCGAAAACCGAGAAATGCCTCCACCCCCATAAAACGTTTTAAAGCTACGCAGACTCAAAAACATTTTTAAAAGTTTTAAGTTAAGCACCAAATTTATTGTGAATTTTTTTTACCAATTTCCAGCGTGCAACAAGCTTGTAACGAGAGCAAAGAAGGGATTTTAAGAGTTTAAAAGTTCCACTTCAACAAACAAGTCTTGAACATTTAGGCCCACATCGTACGAGAGGCGTCTACTATCACCTTTAGCCCTAGAAAGCTAGTGTGGAACCTTGCACATAGCGACTAGTGTCGGGTCTACGTAAGCCCATAACAAAAATTACGTTTATAGGCTAAATTAAACAATAATAAAATTAAATTGCGTACAATAAAAGACAATTTCCAAAAACACAAATTACTTTTATTGTAACAACCACGCTGGCTTTCTAGCGGTTAATACATACCGTATGTACATAAGTTGACGCGCTCAAACGCTTCAGTCACTTGCCCAAAACTAGGCTAAAGGGTATAAGGGTAAGGACAGGGGTCGGTTACCACTTGACAATGGTAAATGGCACGTGCCACATAAAAGTTTGCGTTCCATGGCGTTCACCATATCTTGTCTTCCGTCAGCGTTTCCCAAATTTCTGACGAGCTCTCCACGAGTAGGCTCCTACTTGCGTGATATATATATATATATATATATATATATATATATATATGGAGAGAGAGAGAGAGAGCGTGCGTGTTACAAGGACCTTCCGGTCCACTCTGGGAGGTTCCTGTTATGAAACAAGTTTATTTTTCTTTCAACTATTCTAGCAGTAGTAGAAAACTGGATAGAAAAGTATAAGGCTCTTTCCCCACCCTCCCTGCCAGAGGCAGGTACGGAAAAAGGTTGAAGAAAATACCTTGACCCTGGAAAAGTAGCCATGGAAATTTTACAGGAAAGTGGAGAATATATAAAAAAAGCTCTATAATTAGCATGCCCACAGACACCGTGCAAGCGAACCCCTGCAGAGTTACGTTATGTTTTAAGCTTAAACCATGGAGTATTCAGTACTTTGTCTAGCCTATTTTTAAACACATTTACACTTTGGCTTGAAACAACCTCTAAGGGAAGTTGGTTCTAGATATTAACTATTTTATAGGAAAAGAAATTCCTGCAGACAGAGGTCCTAAATGTCTTTAGTTCCAGTTTAAACCCATTATTTCTTGTCGGATTGGCATTAAGTGAGAATAAATTCCTGTAATCTACCCTGTCTATTCCATTGAGCATCTTGAAGACTTAAATAAGCTGACCGTGCAACCTCATCGTCTCTCTAAGGTAAACAGATTTAGGCGCTCCAATCTCCGTTGGTAGTTTTACATTCTCATTGAAAGGATCAATTTTGTAGACCTTGCTTGTATTCTTTCTAACCTTTCTATATCCTTCCTGAGGGATGAAGACCAAAACTGCGCACAGTATTCCAGTTGAGGTCTGACTAGTGAATTATAGACATTACAGTCTCCTTGTTCCGAAACTGGAAGTCTTTTAATATAACCTAATATTTTTAACTGATCCACAGAAGAACTGTTCACAACTTCTGAAGGTAGCCTGTTCCACGTGTTACAGATCTTATACGTAAAGTAATTCCTACACACACTAGTCCTAAACCGTTTCAAATCCAACTTCCAACCATTGTTGCGAGTTGGGTTATCATTTAAACTAAACATGCTTCTAAAATCGACATTGTTGAACCCGCGTTAAGAACTTGAAAACCTCTACAGTATGAGTTGACCGCGCAGCCTTCGAGTTTCCAACGAAAACAAGTTTAGGGCATGTAAGCGTCGATTGTAGCCCATATGCCTAACGGAAGGGATTAACTTTGTGACCCTCGCCTGCACTCGCTCCAGCCTCTCAATATCTTTCCTGAGGGTGGGCGACCAGAATTGCACAGCATACTCCAGGTGCAGCCGAACCAGAGAATTGTACAAAGAGCACAATCTCCTTGTTCCGAAATCGAAATTGCCTCCTGATATAACCCAACAACTTCTGTTTTTTCTTTTCCACCTCTACCCACTGTTTGGTAAACTTAAGGTCGCTGCTAATTAGCACACCCAAGTCCTTTTCCAAATCAGTGGCCTCGATATTACTCCCCAACATGGAGTAGTCCGACTTGGGATTGGCGTAGCCAATGTGCATCACCTCGCATTTACCCAAGTTAAACGGCATTTGCCATTTTTTCGGACCACTCTCCTATCCTACGTAGGTCCGCACGCAGTTGCTCGATCGGCCTCTGGCGTCCCAACATTGGCCCCAAGCTTCGTGTCATTAGCGAATTTGGCGATCCTACTGACGATGCCACCGTCGATATAATTTATGTAAATAATAAACAACAGTGGCCCCAAAACGGAACCCTGAGGAACTCCGCTAGTGACCGAGGCCAACCCGAACTTGCCCCTTTAATTACAACCCTCTGCCGCCTATTCTTCAGCCAGTTTTCAATCCACCTACCTACTTCACCACCAATACCCAGCTTGTACAATTTGGCCATTAGCCGGCGGTGAGGTACCTTATCAAAGGCTTTCCCAAAGTTGAGATAAAGTATATCAATCGCCCTCCTCTTATCATACTCACTCAACATGACGTGGAAAAACTCGAGCAAGTTAGTGAGACACGACCTATATCGTCTAAACCGATGTTGGCAGTCCCCAAACAGCTTGTAGGAATCCAAATGGTCAACGATCCTATCCGCTATTATCCCCTCTAATAATTTACAACCGAAGTGAGACTAATGGGACGATAGTTCCCTGGACTTTCGTGATCCCCTTTCTTAAAGATAGGGGTGACATTGGCTTCCCTCCAGTCATCAGGCACATGGGCCGTCTCCAACGATTTGTTAAGACTAGCCAGGTGGGGAGCCACCTGGTCGCGCACCTCCCGCAACACTCTAGGGAGGAACTGGTCTGGCCCAGGAGCCTTAAACGCGCTGTTTGTCTATTCTATCGGCAACGATTGTCGCGGTACACCGAACACTATCCAGACCAGCACCTTCGTGCCTGACGCCTGGCTCGGGGATGACGCGGGTGTCCTCCCTGGTGAACACTCCCGCAAAGTACTCATTCAGCACATTAGCGATGTCCGCGTCAGAGGTCCGTAGAACGCCGCTTCGGTCCTTTAACGGACCATCATGCTTCTAATGAGCTTTCTACTATTAACATCAGGGCTGTGGAGTCGGCACATAAAAAACCGACTCCGACTCCGACTCCTCAATTTTTTGTCTATCCGACTCCGACTCCGAAGGTATATTAATTCTAAATCTGCTATGATGATAATTACACAAGAGGCATTTCATCACCACCACGTGAAGCATCATCATCTGTGGTCATTGTTACGGTAACTTTGTCTGTAGTAAAGAATCTTGTAAGTGGTGCTTGTCGTTCAGTAGATTTCTGATCTTTTGTTAACTTTGAAGTAGTTGGAAGGTTTTTATTACTATCTTTCTCAATGACAACTTCTAAAATTTTGGGATGGAAACACTGCAAATGTCTTTTCAAATTTGATGCTCTGGTTGGTGCATTTTTATCAGAGCCAGTAAAACCACTGATTTTTGCTTCACATAATTTTTCATCATCATCATCTTCTATCATACACTGACACACGAAATGTTTCCCATCTGTGGTTATTGTAAAATATTAAAAAACTGCAGACTTTGTTGGAAGTGTCTTTGCCATTGTGAAAGGGGTTTTAGACTTGAAAGTTAAAAACTTATGAAATTTAGAAAGAACTCGAAATTAAATAAGCATTAAAAATAAAAAATATTATCTGAAAAGAAAAAATGAATTAATGGCATTAGTGTCTGAAATGGAAAACATTGTGTTTATTATTTAAGTGGTTTAACCACCATAGCTGCCAGTGATATCACACACAAAAACATATTTTATTAAAATTTATATTGAGGTCGGAGTCGGAGTCGGTACATTTTTACCGACTCCGACTCCAGCACCACCAAAATTGCTTCCGACTCCGACTCCGACTCCACAGCCCTGATTAACATAACTGAAGAACTCCTTAGGGTTCCCCTTGCAGAGGCTTGCCACCCTGAGTTCTTCGTTACGTTTCGCTAGCCTAACCTTCGCCTTCACTTCCCAGCACAGGCGGACATACGCTTCAGTGTTCTCATGGGAACGATTGGCCTTCGCCCTCCTATACGCACCTTTCCTATTTCGGATAGCCGAAGCGATGTCACGACTGAACCACATAAGCTGCGTTGAAGCAGGGGTGACCGGTTTTGAGGGTATGGCAGCAGACTGCAGCACCATAAACTGGTCCCGGAATGCACTCCACACTTCCTCAACATCGCCATTTACTTTTAACCCCATCTCACCTACACTATCCCGGAGGCCAACAAAGTCCATCCGCCGTAGATCGAGCTTACTGCCTCTAGGGTCACTACGCTTCACCAGAGGGACGCACACACACAGGACCTAATCAGACCGTGATCACTCCCGCCCAACGATTCGTCAACGGTGAGGCCAGTGACGAGGTTGTCTTCGGTCGTGAATACTAAGTCTAGAACGCTTTCGCCTCGTGTAGGCCCATTGACACACTGAGTCAGGAAGTTCTCATCAGCAAAGTCAACCAGCCTCCTCCCTTCAGCATCAGCAGTCCTGTCTTCCCACTTTATGCCGCGACAGTTGAAGTCTCCTAAAACTACACATACCCTGTGCCCTAGCAGGCTACGGAGTTCCGTGTACAGGGCTGTATCCTCCTCGAGGAGATGCGGAGGTCTGTACACAAAGATTAACCTATAGTTCGTCCCTCCCACGTTCAAATCGACGCCAAGCAGCTCCCGTTCTGATCAGAACTGGCAGTCAACCGGATTCAACGTGTCCCTCACGTATATTAGTACCCCTCCCCTCTCCCCACGGGTGCGGTCTTTGTGAAACATTCTATACCCGGGAATCTCGAACTCCCCAACGTAGTCCCTACGATCAGTATGAATCCAGAACTCGCTTATAGCAACGATATCCTGGTATTCTGATGCTAAGAGCGCCCGTAGCTCTCAAAACTTATTCCTAATCGACCTAGCATTAAAAAGCACTGCACGGAGAGAGCCTTCCCTCTTCTGACCGCCCCCTAGCACGACCCGTTTCCCGAATAGCCAGGACTGTCGGGAGTTGAAGAGCCCCTTACCAACGAGTGGGCAACTTCCGCAGGAGGCTGAGCCCCCTCCAATAGGGAAGGAGGGTCACCCACCTGTACATGGACGCACCCTTCAGTTGAAGGTACGTCCGCCACCGGCTCAACATCATCTCTTCCTGGTGGGGGCCCATCATCAATCCCCGGGCTTGACCTCACCATACGATATAAGTGCTGGTCAAGCAGCGTGCCTAGTACACCTTTACCCTTGACTGAGGTGGACACCATCCCTCTGATACAGGTCCCACCTACCCGAAAAAGCGTCGAACGGGTCAACGAACCTCACGCCCAGTGGGACGCACAAGTCATGCACCCTCTCGTTGATGCCAATGACCTTACTGAGTGCGTGGTCACTGGCATTCATCCGCGGTAAAATACCCATCAACATTCCCCTGTCTGTCTTAAGTTTTAGATCATCCGCAAGAGACATGATCTCGGTGATGATCCCTTCTGTCGAACCTACCCTACCGCCTTTGAGAAACAGGTCGTTGCCACCAGCGTGGACAACGATCGCAGTCCTCCGACTAGCCACGCGCAGCTTCTCTAACTCCTTCCTTAAATGCGCCGTTCCCCAACCGGGTAAGCACCTTACCTTCCTCCTGTCTCGGTTTGCAGAAGCAAAGTACTTCTCCTGGCCCCTGATCTGCGAGTCCCCAATGAAAACGGTATCTTCCTCCTTCGCGCACAGGAGACTAAAGCGGTTGGAGGTCCTGACAGCGGCCACCGGGGTCTCAGGTCTCGGCTTCGAAGCCTTCTTGCCCAATACCTTTCGATACCCGTCGCCACCCATAGACTCAGCCGCACTTACACCACCCGACCCACCCCGACCGGCAGGTACATCCTTCGGTTTCTTTGGGCCATCAGTAGGGCCCTTCCCACCCTTTTTCTTTATCGGCTCCTTCCCACCCTTTTCTATCGGCCCCTTCTTTGCGCCCTCCCTTTCCTCCACCTTACGCCGCGGTTCCGTGCATTCTACGTGGGTCGCTGGCGATCCCTGACACTGATTTTGTACCCTGGCCCTCCCGGTTGCACCTCTACCCTTTCTCCGCGGTCTCGAACTCTGTCCAGTCCGCCGCTGGACCACCTTTCCAGTGCGGCTATCCTATCAATGAGCTCCGGGGTGGAGGGCGCAGCGGCGTCAGTGACCACCGCGCCTCCAACAACCGATCTGGACGACTCGAGCCGCCGGACCCTCTCCTCTAGCTTCTTGTAAAACTGCACGAGTTCCAAAAGCGGCACATGCTGGAGTGGTTGATCTTCTTGAAGCAAGCTTCTTTGAAGTTCGTCACCCACTGGTTTACTCCACACCTCGCGCATTCTGCCTTCAGTTTCTGCGGTCCAGTCATTGTAATTTTTTTTTTCGAACTCTGAATACACTGAATAAGATAAAGCGTTCTAGCAATGAAAACTATCAAAAACGTTCTGACCAGTATATAAAAAAGGAGGGGGGGGGGGTGAATTCTTCCCGCGCAAGGTGAAGGTGCATCCGCCTATTTGCAAGTGATGTTCATCCCATCCTGAAGACAACACCTCTCGCTGCTGCCGCACCGACCAAGGGTCTCCCCAGGGCCAGACAGTCCCAAACGTGTCGCAGTTACCAACTGACAAACACTCACGACGCAGGCGTCACGGATTTCCCGCCAGGAGCGACAGCGAGATGCAGCTCCTTACTAAGTCTTACTAGTCACTCACAAGCGGCCAGACTCTTAGAATCCAGTGTTCAAGGGATATCACATCAGACCCAGAGGCTACGCCCGAGACTTTCCGCTGGCCTGGCAGCCAGCAGGGCAGTAAAGCTCTCTCATCTAAGAGCAGTACAGCCAAGCACCATCAAATGGTCACCAAAGAACGGTCGCACGGGCTGGTCAGGCCATTACGCGTTAGGAATAGGCTTAACGGGGCACTAGCCACACTGCATTCATCGCGCCCCTACGCCTGGGACCCCTCTACCCCAGTCTCTCACAACCTACGAGCGTTAAATGGTGTTATTTATAGAGGTTCCAAAGCCTCTCTTCCCACGCATGAGGTAGCAGTAGGGTCCTAATAGTAAAAGAAGAGAAAAAGACTTAATACTAAAATTTTTAATTTTTTTTGGCAGTCAGAGGAGAGCATCCTTAACCTAAGCTAAAAGGACAGAGTAGGGATGGTATGGGGTCTTAGTAACCCACTGGATAGGATTGTATAACAGACTTCACCCACCCTCCCGAAAGAGAGAGAGAGAGAGAACCTAAGGGAACTGGCAGCCAACAGAATTCCACGACTCGGGACCAGAGGGCTGTCACACCCCAAGTATAAAGTTGACAAGACCCAGAAGAAGTGTGTGTAACCTTCATACCCCCTGCGGAGGTGAGAGAGAGGAGAGAGAGAGAGAGAGAGAGAGAGAGAGAGAGAGAGAGAGAGAGAGAGAGAGAGAGAATTTAAATCTCTTAAAAATCTAGCACAATCCATTTAACCTCAATTATCAATCATTTTATTCTGAACTGACACCACTTATGTACCGTACTGATATTTAATATGGGTAAAGGTGCTTTCAACGCAATGTTTGCAATGCTCAACATAATCAATATGAAGGTTATATATGTATATGAGGGGTCCCGCGTCTTATGGTACCTAAGCGCCAAAATTAAAATTCGCCAGAAATCGCCTCCAAAGTTCAGCAATATTCTCGCAATAGTATCTGTTATTAATTGAGCTACAACGTTCATTTTCGGCTAAATTAGAGTTCTAAGTATGCTAATGAAGATGTTGATGAGTTTTTGGAATAGATTTTCATATTTTATATATACTTTTTTTAATTTTTTGATTTTCTTATTATGCCGAACTTTGGATGAACTTTTGACTGGCGATAGAGGTGAAAATAGTAGTTCGCTTCATAAGGTTTCCAACCATACTTCTAGTGTCGTAAGGTCATTATAACCCAAACCACGCGATAGAGGAAGGGTGAAAATAGTGATATCCATAAAAAACACGTTTTCGCCTGTGGTGGCGCTTAGGTATCTTAAGACGCGCGACCCCTCATATATACATTCACACACACGAGTATATAAAGGGTACTAATTTTCAAGGCGCATTTAAACTCGTGATTACAAACGCTGTTTTGCATGACAATAACAGGAGCTTTCTAAAAGCCTTTACTATAAATACATGGAATGCCAAATTCGTTATAGTAACAATAATAAAGTATAACTGAAAAAGGCTATTAAAGGAAGCATTTGTAATACATTATCTATGGCAGATACGTAGTTGCCTTTTGTCATTGTAGGTGCAGGTCAACCCAAATAAATGATATCATATTGATGCACAAACTACCCAATTAGAGGCATCTATTGAAAATGTGTGTGTGTGTGTGTGTGTGTGTGTGTGTGTGTGTGTAGCGTACTAAACTGGCATATACAGGGTGTCCCATAAGTCCGGTCTCGTAGGAAAATTTATTTTAAATTAAATTTACAAAAATAATACACGAGAACTAAAATAACTATTCAAATTGATGTCCTGTTTTGGGACTATTGTTTTTGTTACACTCCTTAAGAAAAGGTCTCCGCCTTTTCCTGACGAGTTTAACTCTCTTCCATATTAGCCACTGCGCGTTATTCCACCCGCAAAAAAAAAAAAAAAAAAAAGTCCTAAAATAAGAAATCAATTTGAACATTTGTTTTAGTTCCGATGTATTACTTCCGTAAATTTAATTTAATTTAAAATAAATTTTCCCCACGAGACCGGACTTATGGGACACCCTGTATATCAATCTACTCTCTGACGCCAATAACACCAACTTATCAATTATCCAATGGCAAACTTAAAAAAAGGTAGGTAACAACAAAACAGATTTTAAATAGTTAAAAGGATTTTCTGAATAAATAAAATAAATAAATGTAAAAAAAATTTGTAAATGTTCAACGTTTCAACTCTGATATGAATGTTATCATGTTACAAAACGGCCTTCAACCAATAAAGTCCACATGACTGAACAAGTTTCTTTCAACTTTGGACTTGGGCTCCCTTTTAATAACTTAATTAGTATTGAACACAAACATCAATTTTAAAGTTAACCGAAAAAGAATATATATATATTTATATATATATATAAGAAAATTCCAATTTTGTTTAATTAGTGACGCAAGGCTAAAGATAAAAGAGGGGACGCATCAGGTAAACAAATCATTTACCACTTCTCTTCACACTTGACATCACAACTCTTTGTCCAATACATCTGCAACGATTCATAACACGTCTAACGAATCTAATATAATTATATATATATATATATATATATATATATATATATATATATATATATATATATATATATGTGTGTGTGTGTGGTGTGTGTGTGTGTGAGAGATTTTCAAAGGGGTTTATCAAGTGCTGAAGCAAGTAATTCATTTAACCAAACAAACAGTCCCAAACAAATAAAATTTTGCAAGCAACGATGAAAAAAGTAAAAAAGTCTAAACTGAAGAAGTCTTCAAAATACTTTTTCTATTTTCTTCTTTATCAATTTATACTTACATTATTACTCATTTCATACTTTTGTTACCAACAACTTCGTATTTACGCAGTATCTAAAAAAACAAACACATACACACAATATATATATATATATAATATATATATCTTACAATATGATTATTGTGATGCCTTGAATCGGGGACTTCGATATACATAGATAGACTCGACACGCGATTTTAGGGTGGGCCAGAGGAGGCCTAGAGTTCAAAATCGAAAGATTGCAAATAAGTTAAAAAATGTGTTATAATGGAGTCCTACCATGTTTTTAACCATACCTAAGAGCAAAAAACAACATTCTAGCCACTCAACATTGCTTAAGTGGGGGGGGGGGGGGGGGGTATCGAAGTCCTCGGACACACCTATGTCAATATTATTTTGAACTATATTGCAAAAACGCAACATTTTAACAAAAACAATTTAAGATCACTAATTTTAATAAAAAAATGCAACTTACATTTGTAATTACATTTTATCAGATTGCAATTTAGCAATCTTTTTTACACTTAGTGATTGTTTATCATCCTTAGTAGCCGGCTTTCTTTTCCGTTCTGCGTGAATTTGGCTGTTCACTTCACTAACATAATTTTTTGCACCAATATTAAATATTGTTTGGGAAACTTTTTCAACACACTTTTTGAAGTTATGACCATTGTCACATTTAATATTACATAATGTTTCTGTGTTTTCATTTTCTGCCATCTTTTCAACAAATTTTTTAACGAAAACTGCTCTAGGATTTTCGAATCCTAAGATTTGTGATCTCAAAGAATTATCTTTGAAGATGAGCGGATAAAGCTCATAGGCATGAACTGCTGTTATAAACACTATGTCAGAAGGATTACATAAACCACCACGGTTTATTGCATTCGAGAAACTTTCTTTTTTAGTTGTATCACTTTCACTCACTCCTTCTGTTGGAATCTCAATATTTACTGTAGGAATTGTGTCATCTTTGACAAGACGTTGACAGCAAGAAGCGAATTTTAGTGTCTTTTTGATTGATCTGGCAATGTACCCAGAACTATAAAATAGAATTGCATTGTCATCAGGTGAAACACTTTCTAATTCAATTTGAAACTCAATGCTTTCAAGAAGTACCATAGCATCAGTACCTATTTGCTGTTCCTTAGCACAATTGCTCCCTTCAAACATCTTTTATTTCTGACCTACTGAAGTTGGAGAATTTTATTAAACTTTTGAGTCTTATTGTTTTTTTCCGTCTGAAGGAACTGTCTTACACTGGCATAATAATTAGCACCATTTTGTTGTTGGTACCAACCAAAACGTCTTTCAATGCAATCTGAATACACATATAAATACATAATACATAATACACACACACACACACACGTTAAACATATATCGATATGTTTATGTACCATAATTAGACGTTTTACCCATTTTTGCAAAGTATTCACATTTTGGGCCAAACGAGGCTAGGCCTCCTCTGGCCCGCCACTCTGAGCCAAAGTGTCTGCGTGCGCAGTCCATGTATATCGAAGTCCCCGCTTGAATTTAGGCTTAGCTGAAGCCCTCCTAATTCTCAAGGGCTGGACCAGGCAGGCTGTGTAGAGTTAATCCGAAGTGACGCACGTGTCAAAAAATCAACCTCAGGCCCTTTTTCTCTACTTAAAATCCCGCTTTTCCTGTCATAAACACTTTAATATTCACTCTTATCTTTGTGCAACATACACACACACATATATATATATATATATATATATATATATATATAAGGGTGGTTCTTATTTTTCGAAATTGCAAATTTCACCGTCTCACCCCCAATATATTCCACTTGACAAAAAAAAAAATATTCAAAATCTCAAGTAACTATAAATATTCTTATTGGTGGTTCTTATATGTATAGGAAAAATTAAATATAAAAAATTTGGGGGGTTTCACCCCCGCATTTTTTTCCTATTAATATAAAACGTGTTTTTATTAAAATCAATTAATATTTAAGGGTGCCTCATAAGCAGCCATCCCTACCTAGGCCAAATTTACTATGCTTTCAGTCCTAAAATGTTTAGTTCAATTCAGTCAATAAGAATATTTATAATTACTTGAGTTTTTGAATATTTTGTTTTTTTGTCAAATGGAAGATATTGAGGGCGTGAGACGGTGAAATTTGCAATTTTGAAAAATAAGAACCACCCTAATATATATATATATATATAATATTATATATATATATATACAGGGTGTCCGAGAATTATCTGTACAATTTTTGGCTGTTATTAAAAGTCAACCATGAAGTGTAGAAATTCCAGTGTTGTCCCATTTTACAGAGAAACTAAGTTTTTTCTGATAACAAGTTTTGACAAGTTTTTTCTTTTTCAGATATTCATACACACCCCCTCATCCTTAATGAATCCACAGGAGAAAGCACAGTGTGTTGAATGGTTTATCGAAACAAAATCAGATACACAAGTTCAACGAAGGTTTAGAACTAATTACAACAGAAACCCTCCATCAAGAGTAACCATACGAGCTTGGTATAAAAGGTTTAAGGAAACTGGAAGTGTAGAGCATAAGAAAGGAGCAGGGCGGCCTCGAACGTCCTTTGAAAATGTCGAGCGCATTCGAGAGGCTTTTGTTCGAAGTCCACGCAAGTCGACAAGAATTGCATCACGAGAGTTACAGACACCTCGTTCGACAGTGCATGATGTCTTGCGTAAACGTTTGAAGTTGCATCCTTACAAGTTGCAAATCTTGCAACAGATTACGCAAGAAGATAAGGTCTCCCGTAAGGAATTTGCAATGACTCTGTTTGACAGAGTCGACCAAGACAATGCGTTCTTGGCAAGAATCATGTTTTCGGACGAGGCAACTTTTCATGTTTCAGGCAAGGTAAACAAACAAAATGTGCGCATATGGGGGTCACAAAATCCACATTGCATAGAAGAGCACATCAGAGACAGTCCTAAAGTTAATGTGTGGTGTGGCCTGTTACATGATCGCGTGATTGGACCATTTTTCTTCGGTGAATCAACAGTAACCTCCAATACCTACCTGGACATGTTGCAACACTTTGTCTATCCGCAATTGGAAGCACTGCATCCACGCATCATTTTTCAGCAAGATGGCGCACCGCCACATTGGGCCTTGATCGTCCGTAAGTCCCTGAATGAGACATTCCCAAACAGGTGGATTGGCCGTGGAGGTGCAATTCATTGGCCGGCTAGATCTCCCGACATCACACCCTGTGATTTCTTTCTTTGGGGATTCGTCAAAGATCTTGTGTACAATACGCGGGTGACAGACATTGATGATTTAAAAGCAAGAATCACAGCTGCTATTGAGCGAATTGATGTGGATATGCTGCAGCGTACATGGCAACATTTGGAGTATCGATTGGATGTTTTGCGAATCACTGATGGTGCACATATTGAATGTTTGTAACAACGTTACTTTAAAAAAAGAAACTTTTGAAAATACAGATTCTAAATAATCTTGTTTAAGAATTTTACGTGTGTTATCAAGAATTTTATTAAAAGATGAAATTGTACAGATAATTTTCGGACACACTGGAATTTCTAAAAAACTTGTCAGAACTTGGTATCAGAAAAAACTTAATGAGATTCTCTGTAAAATGGGACAACACTGGAATTTCTACACTTCATGGTTGACTTTTAATAACAGCCAAAAATTGTACAGATAATTCTCGGACACCCTGTATATGTATATATATATTATTATTTTAATTAAGCAAATCTTACCCAACTCAAATGTCTTTACTCAATTTTGTGGAGTTGGTGGAGTTGACCTTAAATTTAAGCTTTTAATTATTAAAAAAAAAAAAAATTAAATTCCATTCATGAAATGGATACTGAAGGTTAATAATTTTAAGTATTCCAAGTGTCGAATACACATTTGATCGTCATTCGAGGGTCAGGCACGAGTGCCATCTGTTGTCATTGAGCTAAAACATGCTCCTTCGAATACTCTATCGGATTACATTAAATTAGAAAGGTAGATTTGGGGGAAAAGCTACATTCCGAAGCAATCCCAAACGAGATCGGGGGAAGGGGTATATCATACGCGGAAAACGCGATGCCCCGCTTAATTCGTTACGGGCACTTTGGGTAAAGAATAGGAGCTAATTTTTCAGTTTGGAGGATCTGAAGTTCCGAACTCCGAGACCCGCTTTCTTCATGGAAAGGCCAATAGGTTTCCTAAACGATTTTATATATGGTACGACAATACGAACATTTTGAAAATGGAAGTCCTTAATCGGTATACAACGAAGGAAACTAATCTCAGAAAACCTAATTAAGAAATGAGAAATGATGGAGGCAATTAAAAATAGATACGGAACAATTATATAACACTACATATATAATATTTACATTAAAATACAGTTTCGAGCACATAAAATGAATCGCGTGATGAATCACGTACGAAAGCCTCAAAAGTGCTTTGACCCCCAATTTGCTTGGCAATGCTGCTGCGAGCTGTTCGTACCCTGAAATAGGGATATGAGTGGAATGGTGCTCTATGTGAAAAGATGTTTAAATCTTCATACTTTCACTTAAACTATGAATCCATCGATAATAAAAAATATTTTTTATATTTATAGACGAGAACCCAGGATCTGTATGTAGCAACGGATGCCAACGACGAAATGTAGACAACTGTAGGAAGAGAGGACGAAGAGGATTCCTTGGAGAGACCACCACTGAGGGTCTGAAGGAGAAGGGTCGTGTTGCTTCCGCTTTCATGCAATAGATTAATTACAAACCAAATTCATTAATTCAAATTCTTGTTCAAAATAACAAAAAAACACACACACACACACTATATATATATATATATTATATATTAACAACAACAACTTGCCTTGCTTTTCCTCGCACTTAAAAAACCCCTTCCCTTGTCTTCTCATACAAGTTTGTCTGTGAAGTAAATCTCAGAATGTTCGTTTCGTACTTGCACGATAAACTTATCTTAAAGAGACTTTTCACCTTCGCATACTATATATATATATATATGTCTCAGGAACGAACCTTGAACGCACGACGAAAGAATTTGAAGTCGTAACGTGAGAATTGGCGTAGACGCCATGATAAATGGATAGATGGACAAACAGTTGAATACATAGACCTACAAAACAGAGGCGAATAGATTAAATTACAAAATAAATGTGGTGAACTCTTTTAAACACGCGCGCGTACACACACACACACACACATATATATATATATATATATATATATATATATATATTATATATATATATATATATATATATACACCTTTCCTTTCAGGTGTTCCGTGCGATGATTCCTCATTTCACGAAGGTCAGGCTTGTTGGCCCTGCTCTCGAGTTGGTCTGGTGAAGTAGAGTTGTTTTCTTGTGCTCTTCACTTCATACAGCCTGGTACTCCCGGCTCATCTGGTATTGTTCTGAGCCAGACGTCGTCTTTTTTTGAAGATTTCTACCATTACACCAGTGGGGTTCCGTATTGCCTTGGGTAGCTGGTTGAACAGTCTTGGCCTTCACACGGGAAAATTATTTTCCTTCAAGGTTGCGGATGTTCCCCGTCTTGCCTTTAGTTTGGGTACACGACACATTCTTCCTTTCCGACTTTGTACTGTTGTTCGAGTGTTTTTTAGATTCAAAATGGGATTAGGAACTTGTTTCTCCATTATTTTCCATATGTAAATAAAATAGTGTACATCTCTCTTCTTCTTTTCATCGAATAGGTATAAATTTAACTCGTGTAACCTTTCCCAGTAACTTATGTCTTTGCATCTAGGCTGTGAAGCTTCTCTGAATCCCTTCCAACCGACTAATTTCTTCTTTTTTGTATGGGGATCAGGGCTGGGAGCGGTTAGCCGATTACAATCAGTTAAACGGTTAAAAATTTCCAACCGGTTAATAATTTCCGTTAAAATCAGTTATCTCAATAAATTCGTATAAAATGCACAAATCGTGGACAGAGAGATGTTAAAATATTCTCAGGAAAAAGGTTGTCGAGTTGACGAGAGCCCATTAAAACGGTGGAAGTAAAGACGGAATGACTACCCAACATTGAGCCGCCTTGCGAGGCGATATTTGGCTACATCAGCATCGTCTGAACGATTATTTTTGGCTTTTGGACTTGTATTTGAGAGTTGATGCGTGTCGCTTGAGAAACAGCAAGCGTCATCATATTTTCACATGAGAACGGGCAGTAGTTAAGTTTATATTGATGCCTGTTCTTGCATCTGCAGGTCGCAGACATGGGCGTAAGTATTGATTTAATTGCATTTAAATGCCAAATACTTCTAATAGGAAGTAAATATATTTTGTGAGTTTATAAATAATTATGCAAAAAAGTATACAGCATTGATTATATTGATACGCATGCACTGCATGCAACTCATTCATGGACCGCACGCCACTGATTTTATATATATATGATGAATAAAACCACGAAGGGAAAAGAAACACAAAGTGGTGCTCAAGCGCTTTCGTCTAATGACATCCTCAGGAACAGACATCCTCAGGAACACTCGTGTTCCTGAGGATGTCATTAGACGAAAGCGCTTGAGCACCACTTTGTGTTTCTTTTCCCTTCGTGGTTTTATTCATCATAAATATTTTTCACGTGTCACTTTCATGAAATAATATATATATATATTCGAAAAAATTCTTTCAAGTTCTCAACATTAATTTTTGCCATCTTAATTGAACGTAGAATTCCTAACTTGGAACGACTTCAAATTGTTATATGGCATCCATCTGTTGACAAAGAAACAATAATTTCTTCAACGAACAAAAAGGAACATCATAAAAATAATTGAAATAAAACTCTTCAACTTTGGAGTCCGTGGTACTTAAATAGCCATCCAATAACCAAGTAACAAGCAAACCAAAGAGGGGAGGATTCGGGTATATACAAACGACCATCACAAACACGCTAATACGAATAACAAACGAAAAGTGAATCAATAAAAATGATCACGAAACAAGTACGGTAGCGAAAAGGGAAAAGTAACAACCAACTTAAAAAAACAATAATTACGAAGCTACAATAACAATTACACGTATAAGATACCCTAAAAAAAAAGAGATAAGTAACCTTTTTCTCATCTCTGTTGGCGTCGTTTTAACAGTTCGTTAAACATTAATGAGCGATAAACGATCGTAAAATACGATAAGAAAAGATAAACGACGATAACACTCGAACGACCATGTTTCAAAAAATATAAAAACGCCCTGACAATGATCGCTATTGACATATCGGCGGCGACATAGTGGGGAGAGGAAGGGGGAAGATGGTTTCTCCATAACACGAAAATTGCTTAACCGGTTTTCTGTTAACACGAGAAGCAGATAACCGCTCCAACTTATCACACTTTCCTTCATATCTCTCTCTTTCTCTCTCATTTAAGCTTTTGTGTATATATATATAAGGGTACAAAACTCCGCAAGCCAAAGAGATAACACCAAATCCACAAGTCAAGGATCTTGGAGTAATAATGTCGTCGGATACAGAATTCAGAGAGCATTATAAAATCAAATCACAACGGCTAGAAAAATAATAGGAATCATCTGGAGGAGTTTCCGCAGCAGAAAAGCAAACATCATGCTCAAATTATGGAAGAGTCTAGTCCTACCAATAATTGAGTATTGCTCAGTACTCCCAAGCCCACACAGAAAAAGAGACATGAAAACGAGGATGGAAAATACCCTCAGAATACGGGGCCCAAAGCTTTTCAATGTCCTTCCAAAAGAAGTGAGGAATCTCCAGCACACCGACCTGAATTACTTCAAGAACCAGCTGGACAGATTCTTGTGCAAAGTCCCTGACCAGCCATGCGTGGCTGGCTACGAGGGCAGGAGGAAATCAGAGAGCAATTCCCTCCTTCACCAAGTCCCGCAAATGAGGCGGGATGCTGCAGAGGGGTCGACCGCAGGTCGATCCTGAACCGTCGTTCAAACTCAACAAAAACTAAAAAAAAACTATATATATATATATGTGTGCGTGTAGTGGTTAACGTCGCTGACTACGAATCCATCGGCCCCGGGTTCGAGACCCGGTGACGGTAGCCGGCGCGCAGCAAAACCCAGCTGTTCATCCTTCCACACAATAAAGTGGTTGGTAGATAAATTGGTACCCTAGGTGGTCTAGTGGTTAAGACGCTGGGTTGCTGGTGGGGCGTGGTTCGGATTCCACGTTAAACTGTAGGTCTAAGGTGGAGTGAAAAGCTTGACCTTCGTCGGAATGAACAATTCGGGGGGAAGCTAACCAAAGGTGTGTGTGTATATATAACCTTAGCTTTCAGTTACTTTAGTTTTGCCCCCCCCCCCCAATTATTCATTCTGACGAAGGCCAAGGTTGTTGCCCACACCTTAGGATTCCCCTAAAAGTGGGAGTTGTATTTTTGTATCACTAAATAAATAAATAATGGTGCGAAAAAACTTAATTACTTTACAGTTTCCCTTACCGAGTTAGAAAGAATATTTAGAAATTAAAAGGCGGTCTCGTTTCATTTCGAAATCGAAGGAAGGGCGTCGAAAAACGACAAAATCAACTCGTTTTACACTCCCTTCAAAACTAATAAACAATTATATATATATATATATATATATATATATATATATATATATATATATATATATATATATATATATATATACAGGGTGGGCCGTAAGTTTCCATACATAGGAAAATTTAAACGTTTGTTTTTATGTTTCAGATACCCTAAGAATATGCGTTTGACGAAAGAGCAACGAATTGAATACTGATGAAGCAAATTTTTACGTCAATGGAGAGGTTAATCGGCAAAACATACGTTATTGGAGTAATGCTAACCCTAACTGGCTGAGTCCGACGAAGATGCAAGGTGCCGGTAAAGTGATGGTGTGGGCCGGGATATGGGGTGACAGAATTATTGGACCAATATTTGTCAGTGGAAATCTTAATGCCGAAAGGTATCTTAACATGTTGCAAGAAGAGATTTTCCCATCCCTGCTAAACGAGGAAGGTAACTTCCCAGTTTACTTCCAGCAAGATGGAGCTCCACCTCATTATGGTCTTCACGTGCGTCGGTATTTGGATCAGCAGCAGTTTCCGGATGCTTGGATTGGTCGGCGTGGTCCTGTGGAGTGGCCTCCCAGATCCCCAGATCTCACCCCCCTTGATTTCTATCTTTGGGGGCACTTGAAGGCCATGGTGTATCAGGAAAAGATACGAGACATAAATCATCTAAAGGAACGTATCACCAACGCCATTACAAGCATAACGTCAACTGTGCTAATGCGTGTTCATCAACAGTGGGGAACACGTATTGAAATGTGTTTTCAAAACAATGGCAACCATGTAGAGCATATTATATATAAAATGGTTGTCCATAACAAAATGTTTATTTTTCCTATGTATGGAAACTTACGGCCCACCCTGTATATATATATATATGTGCTTCATACGTTAATAAAAGTACATACGTGCGCGTTTGCTATACGCGCGACTTCACTTACACACACACACATATATATATATATATATATATATATATATATATATATATATATATGCAATTACAGAAATTGCGAATTCATCCTTCATGTTCCAAAACGATGAGATAATCCGTTAAAACTCCGACCCATTGAACCGTTAAGCAGGACGAGTGACGTTAAAATCTTAGACGATGACAATAATTAATAGTCGGCCAGACGCAGAAACAGTAACATTAAGACCAAGAAAGGAGGTTGCCATGGTTTCGCGTCAGCGAAACGTCAACACATAAATATTAATCAAGTCAATAAAAATAACCAAACAACGACACTGATAGACGACCGAAAAATGATTAACGATTAAATTTAATATCCTTATCACACACACACACACAATTTGGCTACCTTGCAAAACTGCGACATTTTCACATTTCCAATCGTGGATCACGAAATTTAACCTAATCTAAACAACTTATTTAACTTAAAGTAACGGAAACTAACGTTAGCTAACATAATCTAACCTAGCGTAACCATCATATTCCCCGTTTTACACGATATATATAAAATGATTTTCATTAAAAAAAATGTCAAACTATGGTGACAAGGCTGTTGTTATACGCACGTTTGTGATAGGTCCCAAATGTATCCTAAAGATTGTCGCGGTTTCACAAGGCAGCCAAGAACACGCGCTCATTACTGTACATTGTATACATTTATCTATAGGAGGTAAGCTACGTTGTGGCTATGTCGCAAAAATACTTCCCGTTAGATAAGCGAAGTTAACCGACTGTTCAGCAGTGGGATGGGAGACAGTCATCCGCATTCAAATGATGTAGCGAGTCGGAGATAGTTCGATTTCTTGCAAAGTTGTACGTCTTCCGCGTCACATGGGGTTTGCCGTTACGAAGGGACATAAACAACCATGACATTATTCATTCCTGCATACAAACAAACGTACCTTTTACTGCTCTTAATTTTTATTCCAACGCGTTTTTCTATATCATTCTTTACATAACAAAACTTTGACAAAAATAAATATTACAATATTTCACTTTTTTAAAAATATTAATATAACATGAACGTACAAAGCACATTTGTGAATTGGACTAATGATATTTATTTCATTTGATCCTTGGCTTTAGGCTTGCATAGATATACATATACAACAGACTTATACAGTAATGAATTACTAAAATTATATTCATGTTCAATATACAGGGTGTCCCATAAGTCCGGCATCATAGGAAAAATAATACAAAAAGACAAAACAAAAGCTTTTATTTACAGAACGTGCTCAATATGTCCACCATTGTTTTCAATACACAAATTCAGACGTGATACCCAGTCAGCAAGCACACGGTGAATGATGTCAGGAGTAATGGTGTTACATGCCCCAATAATGCGCTGCAGCAAATGTTCAACACTCCTAATTTTCTCTACGTATACCAGCGCTTTCAAGTGGCCCCAGAGATAAAAATCTAGTGGCGTGAGATCCGGGCTTCTAGCTGGCCATTCCACAGGCCCTCGACGTCCTATCCAATGATCAGGGAATTGTTGGTACAGGTATTCCCTTAGTTGGGTGCTGTAATGTGCGGGAGCGCCGTCTTGCTGGAACCATGTTGGGAAATTTCCTTCTTCGTTCAAGACACTGGGAAATGCTTCTTCCTTGAGCATACGTAGGTAGGTGCCTCCAGTGACATGTTCATCGAAGAAGAGGGGGCCTATGATGCGATCCTTCCAAATGCCACACCATACCATCACCCGAGATGCACCTTGTTCCTTTGAAGAGGTATACCAGTGAGGGTTGTTTTGAGACCAGTAGCGGGTGTTCTGTCGATTTACCTCACCATTTCCATAAAAAACAGCCTCGTCACTGAACAGAATGGTGGACGGAAAATTGGTATCCCGAGCATATTGTTCCGTAGCCCATTCACAAAATTCCATCCGCCGGTCGGGATCATCTTCGCTTAATTTCTGTAGGATCTGAAGTTTATATGGATGCCATTTGTGAGCCTGAAGAATGCGATGGATGCTACTTTTCGACACTCCTGTCTCGGCGGACAATCGCCGAAGAGACTTATTGGGACTTCTGTTTACCTTTTCACTACGGGCATAGCTTTGAAGCGAATTATATGAATTCGAATTATAATACATTCCCCCATTTTTAACCCCAGAGGGTGGAAAGAGAGGGATATACCCTTGGTTTATAAACTACACCCGGAGTTCAGAAAAGATTAGGAGTTGGTTTATTTACCACACCTGGGTCTGAGCGCAAATTGGATGTGTAGTTTATATGCCACACCCGAAGCGAAAGGGTTAAAATGAGCCAGGATAGCAGTCGCTGTATCATCGTCAGTGGACCTCCTTGAAGGTTCACTGCGTGGTTTATCTTCTATGGATCCTGTTTCCCTAAACTTTGCAACAAGTCTGCTAACACAACTCTGTGTTATTGGCTCGCGGTCTAGATGCAGTCTGTTAAATTCAGCAACGGCCTCTCTTTGACTCCGATTTCCTATGAGTAGAATTATCTGGATTCGTTCTTCCTTGTTCACAGACATTATGGCCTGTAGAAAGAGAAAAATATGAATTATGGTTTGTAGAAATAGAAAAATATGAATTTTTCCTATGATGCCGGACTTATGGGACACCCTGTATGTATGTACGTATGTGTATATATATATATACACAAGGAAAAGAAGTACCTCAAAAGGCCTTGCGGCCCATACGGAGGAGGTACCAATGGCAACGGATGCCAGGTAAAAATTCCTACACCCTCAAATAGTGTGCAAGATTCCGTCTAACCTTTTCTTGAACTGATCCACAGAGGAACTGTTCACAACTTCTGAAGGTAGCCTGTTCCACGTGTCACAGATCTTATAGGTAAAGCAATTCCCACACACACTAGTCCTAAATCGTTTCAAATCCAACTTCAGCCATTGTTGCGAGTTCAGTTATCATTTAAACTAAACATGCTTCTAAAATCGACATCGTTGAACCCGCGTAAGAGCTTGAAAACCTCGATGAGTTGACCGCGCAGCCTCCGAGTTTCCAGCGAAAACAAATTCAGGGCGCCTAAGCGTCGATTGTAGTCCATATGCCTAACGGAAGGGATTAACTTTGTGGCCCTCGCCTGGATTCACTCCAGCCTGTCAATATCTTTCCTGAGGGTGGGCGACCAGAACTGCAGCATACTCCAGGTGCGGCCGAAAACAGGGAATTGTACAGAGAGCACAATCTCCTTGTTCCGAAATCGAAATTGCCTCGTTTGTGTGTGTGTGTGTGTGTGTGGTGTGTGTGTGGTGTGTGTGTGTGTGTGTGTGTGTGTGTGTACTTTCGGCCAAATCTCAATAGGCAATATAGGAATTTTGACTAAATTATAGCAATATTATAGGAATACTAAAGAGTATGTTTAAATATAGTACCTTATTTATAACTACCTCCAACACCATCCATCCCACCTTTTTTAATTTCTTACACATTTCAATTCACAAAATATTACAAATTTAACAAATTCTTTTACACAAAGTAAATAAATAGGGATATAATCAATAAGTTTCATCAAATTTGTTAGGAGTATTCTTTAGATGTACTTTTCATCATATTTGAACAACTTATGATAATCCCATAACGCAATTATAAGATACAATATAAAACATACTTCAAACTTATCATGAACCTATTACTTTTTGGTATGCAGAAAAATATGCATGAGAATAATGCCTAATACAATGTACATATAATAAACTTTACCCATTTAACAACTTTTCATTAACGAAACTCGCACTTGCTGGCACCAGAATTTCTTTTTTTCCTATTTCTTAAGACTCGTTTTTCTTTGACTTTGAGCCAAACTTCTTTGTTTCAGAGTTGGTTTTTCCTCCCAAGTTCCGTCTCTCTCTTTTTTTTTATCACGGAAATTTTCACTTTTCTTTCCTGGAAGTTTATCTTTTTGGTGCTTTAATTTTCTGTTCTCTACTTTTCTCTGTTCACGCCTTATACTGTCCTGGCAGTTTTTCCCGTTCTTTGTTCCGTACAAAGCATCATTTGGGCCATAGATATTGCCCGTTTATTTATCTTTTACCGTTTTTGTACGCTTATCCCTACGTAGTTTCTTCGATCAGCAGCATTTATTTCAGCATTAACACTTTCTTCTTTTGCGCTTTATTATTTTTCTTGTTTTGAGAACCTGCTTTTATCCTGTCTATATCTCTCCATTTCAGTTTCTTCCCACGATTTTGTTTCCCGCTCTCCTCCTCCTCCTCCTTCACTCCTCTCGTTCTTTCTTTCCACTCTCTATCGTCTTCCTCGTAGCTCTTCCTTCAGCTATTAAGCTTCTATTAGTTGTACATTATGGAGCCGCAACGCCGCTACGTCATAGTATTTGACTATCTTTGCGCATCCTTAAGGCAGAAATAGCGTCTTCATTAAGACCCGTTCTTTCACTCGTCACTATCTTGTAATTTTCTAAGAAACTTCTTTCAACATCGGCGTTTCCACGCGACAAAACGAGAACCGACTTCTCTGGGCGTAAGTTTGGATACTTCGGGTCCTTATTCGAGGTTCTGTCTCGCGAAACTTCATTCCAAAACGCATCTATATCTATAAGTTTATCTTCATTAGGTTCGGATAGTTTATCACCTCTCTAGTCTAACTTCCATTCAACATCAACACTACTTAAATCTCTTATCTACGTTTGGTGGTAGCTTCTTCGCAATATTCCTTATACACTCCACTGAATCAGACTCGTTTCTCGCTTCTTCAAGTCTTTTATCAACTTATTTTGTATAAGTAAACGCTCAATTAAGAATGAGACACTGAGACAGCAGTGGTGTAGAAGTTTTTAATACCATGCATTAAATAGGGATGTGCCAGATATCCGGTTGCTATCCGGCACTTTTTCAACTATCCGGTATTTACTTAAGTATTTAATTTTTTATTGACAACAATTTTGCTTTCTACTTGTTAGTTGAAAAAAATAGTTCTTGAAGTTTGTAAGCAATATGAGCATCATTTGTTGACCAAAGAGCTATTAGTAACGAATGCGAGTGTGACATATACTAAATTATTATACAGGTAGTAAGGAAAAGTTTAAACATAAATCAAAAAGATTAATTTTATTAACTCACTTCCATTTATACTTGAAAAATAAATTCAGCCAAAGAGCTAATAGTAACAAAATGTGATATTACTAGATGATCACACAAGTAGTTAGAAAAGAAAAATAACTGTTCAAATCAAAATGAAGACTCTTCGTTATAAGCCATCGCTACTTTCCATTAAAACTCAACAAAATTCATGAAACTTCATTTATTCTTGCTCTCTGTATTTGAGATTTTTCATTATGAAAAGAAGCCTTTCAGCGTTTGATGGCAGCAGTCGATTCCTATTGTCTGCATAGACTCGCCCAGCTGCACTAAATAACCTTTCAGAGGCTAAAGAACTGGGAGGTGCACAGAGGTATTTCAGGACCATTGGTTTTAATGAGGCCAAATGGGGCAAGTTCATACGCCACCAGTCCAATGGATTGTCTGTTCGATTTATTGCAGGCATAGAGATATTTTTCTAATTCTGAAGCATAGAAACTTTTTCTGGATTTTATTATTTTAGGACTTGTAAAAGTACTCTCCTATGGAGTGGCCGACATCCATGGTCTCATCGGCGCTACTGCTACTGTCTCCTCATCATATGCTTGCTTTTGTTTGTACTGGTCAAAACAAGCCCAGATATTCTCATGCGTTTCTTAACTATCAATATTCAAGAGCAGGAGGGCACTATTATACGTTTTTTAGAATTACATGTAATGGATTAGGCATGGCTTGCCATCAATATGTTGTACACTGCTTGTTTGAAATCTATTACTCAGTATGACGAAAAATATGGGCCTGTAAAGTGATTATGAATACACACATGCACTTGTTAGTTGCTACCCTTGCAACACCCACGCAACGACTGAGAGCAAAACAAGGTGACACGTGGGCATCGTTGCCAGATCAGTCCTGCTATTTCTCTGGGAATAACAAGGCGAGAATTCTGGATGTTTCTGAAATTTCCAGATTAGTTACTATTTAAAGCTAATATAATGTATTTCGCAACGTGAAGCTATTTTAATGTAACAGTGTTCAATCGTTAATTGTGAATATGTAAAAATTATTATGAACAAGTTAGTACTAAGCAATCAGATATTTGTTAATAATAATTTTTATCATAAAAAATTAACGTAAGTTATGGTATTAAAACGCACATACACACATACAGCTTACAACACAGTGTGAGCGCACACGTGGTACCTTCCTAGCAGCCATACAATGACTAAAAGAAAGAATAATACAGTTTTAGTTGGATCTGTTTTGCACTAACACAGATGTTTTGCTCTATTATTATTGAACAATGCTACTGCTGGCTAGTTTACTTACCTATTAGCCATACGAAAGAATATATAGGTAGTATATGCTTATGTTTCAAATTGAGTCATATTAAACGTTATTTACCAGATATCCGGCATTTTAAAACTACCAGATATCCTGTATCCGGCAAAATTACTATCCGGCACATCCCTAGCATTAAACTAGGTTTACCCTCAACTTTTATCTGACCGAGAACTTTTTTATTCGCCTCCCCAACTTCTATATCATCACTCGTTAGCTGATTAGATGTATTCGTTGAACCGGATGAAAATCTTGTGGCTTTTGTGACTTTGCAACATCTCCTGAACATAGCAACGAAAAAGTGAGAGCTCAGAGTTGTTTGAACAGAATGTGGATCTGTGGTGCTTCTGTCTGGAACAGCCGTGCAAAGCTCTCAAAGATTGGTACAATATCGTGTGTGAAATTCAGCTTCAACATTTCTTTTGGATAGTGCAACACCTTGGAGCTGATTTTCCTGAAGCATGCACTGCTTTGTAAGATGTCTTGATGGTCTGTCATTCAAAGATTTGAAGGCAGGCCACTGTTCCAGTATACGCTCTACTGCCACTCCCACTGATCCATCTTGATGGATGCCAAAACACGCCAAGCAATGCCCAGATCAGCTTGACATTTGGCGGTCTTCTACTCTTGCTGCAGAATATTTGAAGAAAGGCCTTGTCAAATACATTGTGAACAATAAGATTATTGTATAACCCAATATCAATCATCCCTTTGTTCTCCTTGGTTTTAACTTCAAGCTGAAGTTTAGTTGTTCACATTTGGGTCATCTGAATTTAATACTAAAAGTTTGTTCAGCTGCAATCCACCCTCACTCATACTCTGCAAGATCTTTTTACTAACCTGGCCACCAGTAGCATTCCCAAACAGAAGAGACTTATAAAACCTACAAACCACCATATTCTTTGCACTCCAATATGTAATGTGCGGGTCTATTTGTTTTCTCATCCGTGCTCGAGTGCTTTTATCAAAGTGGTGTGAATGGATACGAGGAACTGTTTACATCTTCAACCAGCCTTTTACTAAAATAAGTTGCACAACCATCAGTAATTAGGTAACATGCCTTTGACCTCCCTAGTAAGAATCCTTTAGCAATGGTGCAATCTGGAAACAGTGACCTGAATATATTACTTAATCCATCACGAGCATTAATGCTGTCATTTTTACACGCAATGCGCAAACACAGTATGATTTCTGCTTTTATTACTTCATCATAAGTAAGTGCGCTCTGCTGTGATGAACCTGCTACTGGCTGACTTGAAGGAATTAATTTTCCTCTCGATGAACTGAGTCAACTAGTTTTCTGTATGTTTTAATCCTTTTGCATGCTGTAGTAGGTAACTGTTTTAGTCCTCTATTAGTCACAGGAAAAAAATTTGAGGCACAAGAAACAATGTTTCATAGTCTCTCTCCGTTTTGTAATCTACTGTCTCAGGAAATGGCCATTAATGGCTTTCAAGTTTAGCCAATTTTCTTGAGAACTTTATTTTTGCCGCAGGCATATTTAAATAAATGCGAGAGATACGTAAAAACAACTATTTTAGCTATCCCTTTACCATAGGAATCTGCAAAATATGCAAGCTTTCTTAGATAAAAGCAAATCGATGTCTCGCTTCTTCGATACTTATTTTATCTTTAAAATGAAATAAAAGTACACAAACATCTAGAGTAGATTCGCTTTTAGATTTAAGCTTAATTCATAATGAATTAGTCACATTATATACAAAAATATAGTTTTTACATTATGACGCAATAAGCATTAAAATAAATACCTAGTGTATAGCTTCATGAAATTCTGACTCTGAATGGATGAATAATAAAGTAATTTTCACCCATTAGCAGTTATGCAGAAAATATAGCAATTGTGGACACCGTGGGGGGGGGGGGGGGGGGGGGGGGGGGGGGGGGGGGGGGGGGGGGGGGGGGGGGGGGGGGGGGGGGGGGGGGGGGAGTTAAGTTTGAGTGTGCAATTAAGTGTAAGATAAGAGTGAAGAGTGACTTGGTGAATTGGAGGCAGAATTCTTTGCCCTTTTTATCTTGAAACCCAACTAACAATCGCCTTTGAAAGGGGGCATTCAAAATATCAAGTCTATAATTAGCTTTTAATGGATTACTTTACAACTCATTCACCTCGCTTGTCTCTCCACACACACACACACACACACACACACACACACACACACACACACAATTATATATACATATATATATATATATTTTATATATATATATTATATAATAATATATATATATATATAATATATATATGCGCCTCGGTGTAGTGGTTAGCATCGCTGACTACGAATCCATCGACCCCGGGATCGAAACTCGGTGACGGCAGGTGGCGCACAGCAAAACCCAGCTGTTTATCCTTCCACAAATTAAAAAAAAAATATTGGTGGGTAAATAAATGGGTATCCTGGGTAGCCCGTGGTTAAGACATTGGGCTGCTGGTGGGGCGTGGTTCGGATTGCACGTTAAACTGTTGGTCTAAGATGAAGTGACAAGCGTGACCTTCGTCAGAATGAACAATTCGGGCGAAAGCAAATATTATATCTATATATATATATATATATACACGTTCGACCTATCGGATGGGCATAAGGAATTTCATTTAAATTAAATGGATAAGAAATATTAAAATTATAAAACGAACCAAAATGACATCAATTCTGAATGACTAGATTTCTTCTTTCCACATGACACCTAAGTTGGTGACCTATTTGACCCGACGTCGGAAATCCATCGCGCTACCGCCGATTTATTATGTTCCGAGTCACTCTCTAATCTTTCAGCAATTTGTTTTAAAATGTTCCGTCAAACCATAGAATTCCTTACCCGATTTAAGATTTGGTGTAAAACTATATATACCCTTCAGGAACCAACCATCTTCGAGGGAAACACCAATCACTGTAAATGTTGGGAACTGGTTAGCTGATGATTGGTTAATATGAGGAAACCCCACCTTTAATGAAGTCAGATTTGGTTGACTGCACCTAAAAAAAATATATATATATATATATATATACAAGTTCTTGCACAGTTCAAGTGGCAGGGAATCTTGAAGTCCGTCGACCTGACACGCTTTTTTGATACACAGTGTATACATAATCGATTTGCTATACTCGCTTGCATAAGATAAGTGTTTTGTTGTGTAACTTCGAAATTTTGAATAAGCTTGTTTGAACGGCAATTTTTTTTTTTAAAGGAATTTTGTAACATTTTCACCGATTAATTTTCAAAATTTTTTTGAACTACCGCTTTGTCCTGTTTTAAAACTTCGGTCGTCGTATTTTCTCGGTGTACGTGTGATTTGAACCTGAAATTGAAAGACATTTTCCTCGTAGTAAAATAAACAGTATAGCTTGGAACCAAAGTACAGTAGTCTAAATACCTTCTCAATTACTTGAATGTACTTTGTTTTTAGTGAAAGCTGAATGCGCATTTTAAAAGTCATCGATGTTCTGAATGAAGCTCCGCAAGAATTCATACTTTGAGGGGCAATTACTGATCAAAATTACACTCAAAATAAAGAAGGGTAATTGATACATCAATTGTACACTGATCGAGTGAGTGTGTAGTGACAAATTATAACGATTCGGTGAGACAGACTGAAAGGGGCATTAGTGAAAGAGAAAAACAGTGTGGTACCTTGGAGGAGAGAGGCGTTGGCTAAAAATAAACGTTCCGCATTAACAATCAAATTAACTACTATAGTCCCTGGGGTACCTGGCCCCCCCTTCCCGCGACAGGGCAAAATAAATAAATATATATAAATGAAAAATGTACACTTATAGTTTATCTTAGTCGTATGAATCATTTTCCGGATTTAATAATACAATCATACCCACGGTATGTATATCCATATATATATATATATATATATATATATATATATATATATAATATATAATATATATATATATATATAATGCAAACTAACGAAATCAAGGCCAAGGGATAACGAACTAAACAACTGCTTCCAGTATCGCCAGTCAGAATGATGCTTCTTTCAGTAGTGATGGGCGACGTACGAAAGTTTCCTTCGTACGCTCACCTTCCAAAGTACAAGTCAATGATGCCGAGAGCTGCTCGTACTCTGAACAAGCTTCTGAGCGGAAAAATACCTCGAAAAGCAATATAAAGACCAACTGACCGAAGGAAGAAACCATTTAGAATATAGTCTCAACCTTTAGAAAATCTTGAATAAATTCAATAAAACATTCGGGAGGGGGGGGGGGGGGGGGGTTCAGGGACCCCCTCGACAAGTAGAGTAAAGTGAGTGGCGGCGATTCTGTCTTGTCTATCGATGGACTTCTCTATCAATCTTTTAAAAGGGCAAATAAAATAATAAACTACTTGAAATAAACGAAATATAAATAAATAAATTTAAAGTGACTTGGTTGCCATTCATAGTATTAGAAAAAAAAAAATTGTGTGTGTGTAAACTACAATGCCTCCTGGTTCTCCTGGTTCTATCTCATATATATATATATATATATATATATATATATAATATATATGTGTGTGTGGTGAAATGAATGAGGAAAACCTTAATCGAATAAATAAATTTATATATATATATATTATATATATATATATAATTTATTTATTCGATTAAGGTTTTCCTCATTCATTTCACCTTCATTTCAAAATGTTTGTCCTCTCCCTTTCCATCCTTCCCTCCCGTGTGTGGTGTGTGTGTGTGTGTGTGTGTGTGTGTGTGTTAATAATCAAGAATTCACATCTCTTTAAATTTTTACTTTTTAGAGAAATATGCACGCTGAAACCATGCTATATCTATCTATAATTAAAGAGTCTGAGAAAAACTGCATTTTGCATTAACAATACTTCCCTTGATATTTCGTGTCCACTATAAATAAAACAAACTATTCTTTTATAAAAGAAAATATTTGGGTTCTACGTGGATACATGTTTTTCGACACACACACACACACACACCACACACACTTTTAGCGTCTCACTATCATCATCCGCATTCATTGTCGCTATTAAAAATGTGTTCTGCCAAATACGCCACCATGACTCCATTCAACTATACACATCACTTTCCACCATCTCCACTCGAAGTACATCTGTGAGGGAATCCTCTCGCGGAGGTGAAGCAATGGCGCAAGTACTTTGTCTACAATATATAATTCTTATTCCGGCTACGGTATATGCGAGGGGGATTTGCGCGACATCGTGACGCAGATATATACGGAGAGGTTAAACTATTCAAACATCGAAAATAAGTAGATAAGTATCGCCTTACAGTCTTCTTTCAACATTTAAAATTTATTAGTTTGGGTGTCTTCGAATTGAATACGAGGGTGAAGACGGATTGCCTTTCAGATTAACGCAACGAGCGCTTATATACTGGCTATTTGGCCACTATATATAGTAGTACCGTGCATGTTAAACTAACGTCACGCTAAAAACGAGTTTATGAACGCGTAGACGAAACAACAAAATGAACGAGAAAAATAAAAAGTTCCCTAACTTCAGAAATCAGAACACGTAAAATAAAAATCTCTCGCACGCACTTTGGAATAAAAAACAACAACAAGCCAATCAATACCTGTACACAGCGTGTTTCAAGCACCACTTCTTAACTAAATCCCATACAATACAATATACAACAAACAAGTTATACATAAATATTTGCAACTGTAACATTAGAGTGAACGCGTAACGAATATCTTGAATGAGCAATACGGAAGAGGAAGAGTTAGAACCAAACGCATGCTATAAATACACTACACAAATTAAAGGCAAAAATTTTTAGCAATCATTTAATGGTATGCAAACGAAATAACTAATTAATATGTTCTTCTTCTGTCATTACCCTGAACACATTCAAACAACAGGAATTTCGAAAACACCCCCCCCACCCCACCAACTGAGGAAGAACAGAGCCAAAATCAAGATCCAAGGTTTTCGAGAAGCCTGGAGACGCTGCGTTTGAAAGATTGGAGGTCATACAAGGGGGAAAGATGGATTGAGGAAGGTTGTTCCAGAGTTGACCGGTTGAGTACATGAATTAACAGTTACATTACAGAGTTGGACAGAAAGGAATGAGAATGTGTCGAAAGTCTGGCACTGCGTGCTCTCCTTAAAGGCGGAGACGCAATTAGAGAGTTCAGAAGATCAGTGTTCGTTATAATACTGATAAAGAGAGAGCGAGGCAACATTGCAACGAAGAGGGAAAGATTGAAGACAGTCAGTAAGAGGCGAGGAATTGATGAGACGAAAAACCTTTGATTCCATCCGGTCAAGTTGAGTTATGTGGGTTGAGCCACCCGACACACGCGAGAAGCGTATTCCATATACGGGCGGACAAGACCCCTGTACAGAGTCAGCAACTGCGTAGAGGGTGAAGAAACCGCAGAGCCGGTACAGCACACATAACCTCTTAGAAGCTGTTTTAGAGAGACAGTATATGTTATCTTTCCAGGAAAGATTACGAGAAAAGGAAACACCAACAATATTAAGAGAAGAGTTGTGTATTGTTGAAGGAAGGGGATTGTCGTATGAAAAATTGTGACGAGTAGACAGATGAAGGAACTGAGTTTTTTGAAGCATTGAAAGCAACACGGTTCTCTCTGCTCCAGTGAGAGATAGTAGAAAGATAAGAGGTCAGGTGCGCCATAGCCGTACTACGCGAATCATGGAGCGACTGTTCAGAGGAAAGACAAGGACAAAAGAGTTTACCTCGGCAGGGTGTCAGTTTCTGCACTGACACCATCATGACCGTACGCCTTCCTCGAGTTGAACCCAGATACGGCAGAAAAAACATCTTTGGAAGGGTTTCTAATTTGAGACAGAATTGAGTCAAACGGAAGGGATGGAGGAACACCGCCAGAATCGTCCAGGGTTCAATTGAAGATGAAAGTCAGCGAAGAGTTCAGATATAAATATATAATAACCATAAGATTATTTCGAAATCAAAATCCCCAAAAAGTAAAAAGATATTAAAATGAGGCAAGCTTTCGAAGTCTCTCTCTCTCTCTCTCTTCTCGGAGGAGCTTGACTGAAATTGATCTTGAGAAAGACTTAGGAGTTTATGTCGGTAATGATTTCAAACCGTCAAAGCACTGTGCAGAAGTCGAAAAGCGGGCCTTGAAAATACAAAGGTATATTAAAAGACAGTTTCAGCTTAGAAATAAGGAGCTTGTAATGTCTCTACAAATCACTAGTTATAACTCAACTCTAGTATTGTGTACAGTTTTGGTTTCCGTGCGTTCGGAAGGATACAGAAAGGTTGGAAAGGGTACATACAAGATAGGGACACAAGACTGATCCCTCCACTGAAATTTTCATTCTTCATAAAGGACAAGTATACGGGGATAGATACTAGGGCTGCCCCCACTGATATTTCTCATCGGAGAGATTTTCTCTACTCTCTCTCAACACCGTGAAGTATGAACGACTCAATATATCACTTGCCACATAAATACTTTTAACGACGGGAGACCCAAGTTGAAACTCTGTGACATTCAAAGAGTTGGCATAACATACACGCGACAGACATCCAATTACATAAAACACACACACTCTCCATATATATATATATATATATATATATATATTATATATATATACACACGCCTCGGTGGTGTAGTGGTTAGCGTCGCTGACTACGAATCCATCGGCCCCGGGTTCGAGACCCGACGGCAGCCGGCGCGCAGCAAAACCCAGCTGCTCATCCTTCCACACAATAAAGAAAGTGGTTGGTAGGTAAATGGGTACCCTGGGTGGCCTAGTGGTTAAGACGCTGGGCTGCTGGTGGGGCGTGGTTCGGATTCCACGTTAAACTGTAGGTCTAAGGTGGAGTGAAAAGCTTGACCTTCGTCAGAATGAACAATTCGGGCGAAAGCTAACCAAAGGTTATATAAAAGAAAAACTGGAGAGCATATGATACGGAAATACAAGCCCTGATTAAGGACCATACAGAGAGGGAAGAGGAAAAGGCGGTAGAAGCAATAAAGGAAAATCTAAAATACTTCTATAGCTATGCAAAAAGGAAAACAAAAACGCGCGCCGCTATTGGGCCCTTAAGGACGAGAAATAATGAACAAACCGACGATCCAAAAGAAATGATACATTGAGAGCTCAATACGAATCAGTTTTCAGTACCCCAAAAAGTGACAAAGCGATACCTGACATAAACGCATTCTTTGAAGAGGAATTGCAAGGAGAGTATATAACAGACTTTGATTTTACCCCAGAAGATGTAGCGAGAGCTATAGGACAAATGAAACCACATTCAGCTGCAGGTCCGGACAATTGGAACGCATTAGTGATTAAAAACTGTAAAAATGAAATAGCTACACCTTTATACTGGATATGGAGAAGATCCCTAGACACTGGAGAAATACCGAGCATCTTGAAAAGAGCAAACATTGTCCCTATATATATATATATATATATATATATATATATATATATATATATATATAAGGAGGGGACAGATTTCAAGCAAAGAACTACAGACCAGTGTCATTGACGTCCCACCTCACCAAAGTATTTGAAAGAATAGTTAGAGAGAAAATTTATGATTTCCTGGAGACACGGGAAATTCAACGAAAATCAGCATGAATTCCGATCAGGTAGATCATGCCTATCACAACTAATAGAACACTACAACAATATCCTAGATGCATTGGAAGGCAATGACAACTACGATGTTATATACAGAGATTTTGCTAAAGCTTTCGACAAATGTGACCATGGTATAATAGCACATAAAATGAAATATATGGGAATAACAGGCAAAGTGGGAAAATGGATCTACAACTTCCTCAGAGAACGTCTGCAGGTCGTCAAAATTCAAGGTATATCATCATCAGAATCGGAAGTACGCAGCTCAGTACCACTCCTGTTCATTATCATGCTAACAGACATAGACAGCGGAGTAAACAGCAACAGTATAGTAACATTCTTTGCAGACGATACAAAGATCAGCAGAAAAATCAGCGATGTACATGACGTGGAGGCCTTGCAGAGGGACACGAACAAAATATACAAATGGTCAGAAGACAACAACATGTCATTTAACACCGAGAAATTTCAGCTCTTGAGATATGGTAGAAAATTAGAACTTAGACTGCATATTATGCTCCAGATAGACAAGAAATTCAGAGAAGCACGAAAGCGATCGATCTCGGGATAATAATGACAGATGATGCGAAAGTCGAAACACAAAATCAGGTACTGATAAATAAAGCAAAAAGAGTCGCCGGACAGGTACTAAGAACGTTCAAGAGAAGGGACAAGACAGTAATGATTCCCCTGCTAAAAACACTGATTATATCAAAACTTGAATACTGCTCAGTTTTGACGTTCCCATATAAAAAGGAAGAAACTAATAAACTAGAAGAAACGCAAAGGCATTTCACAGCCAAGATTGATAGGCGCAAAGAACTCAACTACTGGGAAAGACTACGTAAACTAAATCTGTACTCCCTGGAAAGAAGAAGAGAGAGGTACACCATAATCTACATATGGAAAATGATCGAAAAACTGGTACCAAACCTAAAACTAAACCCAATTACCATTCAAACAACATTGGAAAATAGGAAAGGCAGAATGTGTAGTGTTCCCAAATTAAAGGCCCGACAAGGGACCACCTTAACTCTGAAGGAAAATAGCTTGGTTGTCAGAGGGCCAAGACTTTTCAACCAGCTTCCAAAGGACCTCAGAAACGCAACGGGGGTCAAAGTTGAAGTCTTCAAAAGAAGACTGGATGCCTGGCTCAGGACGGTACCAGATGAGCCGGGCGTGCCTGGCTATGTACGGTGGAGAGCGCAAGAAAGCAACTCGCTCCTCCACCAAGCCAGACCTAGAGGCGGGGCCACCAGCTTGACCTCCGTGTGAAGAGAGACCAACGCACGAAACAGCGTAAGGTAAGGTTAAGGTATATATATATATATATATATATATATATATATATATTTGGGGAACAGCTTTTCCTTTAAACATGTTTGGTTGAATATAATCGACCGTAGTTTTTATTTATTAATTTTTTATCGATTTTCTCAATTTTCCGTATGACATTTTTCAATAATGTTGGTAAATTATAAATAATATTTCCAAAATTTTCCGACGTTTCGCTCTGTCCTCGAGCATCTTCAGGGAATTCGTTTGGAGCCATCTTCGTAGGTGTTCTGGTTAGAATGAAAATTTCTTCTCGGGGCGCTCTCTTTTATAGCTCATTTCGGAGGTTTTCCCGCAGTTTCACGTTCGTGTACTCACGGGTTTGGTCAGTTTCGTACGTGTAACTTGAGGATTCGTTCTTGCCCGGTTCGCTGATTGTTTATTTTCGGGGAAGTCTCTTTTATTATTAATGCTTCGGTAATATGAAGTCTTTTCTCATCCCTTATTTGCGTTACCACCTTTGTCGCTTCCACTATCTGTTGTTTGGTCAGATTTATTTTGTGTATGTTCCACATGTGATCTTTTGGACTTCCTTGCTGTAAGTGCATTGTTAGCCTTCTTGACAGTGTTGTTATGATCGAGGAAACGTGAGATACGTGGGCTCAAAGTTTGCAATCTTCGTTTGGGCATTGAAATTTGTAAACTACGCGGGATTTTTGTAGATCGACCAAGAGATTGAATGCTTAAAGCAGCTACTAATTAACAACGGTTTCACAAACACCAAAACAGAACGAGAAATTTAAAAAAATTTGAAAATGAAAAGGGAGGCAAATACAGCGGAAAGCAATCAGGCAAGAAAAGAGTAGACGTCTAACAGCGCTGTTCATAAATTTTTTTTACCAAAACCAAATGTCGCCTGCATATAAAACTGACGAAAGAGTAATGAGGAAAATAGTAAAGGAAAACGTCAGATGTAGATATCAGAATAATATATCGCTTGCCATCTACTACCGAAACATGAAGACTAAAAACTTATTCATGAAAAATAACATCACTCAAAAAGCCGAAAATCTACAAAAATCCCACGTAGTTTACGAATTTCAATGCCCGAACGAAGATTGCAAACTTCGAGGAAACGTGAGATACGTGGGCTCAACCATAACAACACTGTCATGAAGGCTAACAATGCACTTACAACAAGGAAGTCCGAAAGATCACATGTGGAACATACACAAAATAAACCTGACCAGACAACAGATAGTGGAAGCGACAAAGGTGGTAACACAAATCCATCCATCCATCGTATTCTGCCTATCAGGCAGGTCCAACTCATGTGTCCCGCCAAAGTGTTCTATCCTGCGCTATCCTTTTCATCTCATGGTAGCTCCTGCCTGCCTTCAAATCATCCAGCATTGCTTTCCTTTTCCTTCCCCTCGGCCTTCTACCTTCATCTCTACCCTCTATCACCTTCAACAATCCTCCTTCTCTCAACACATGTCCGATCCATTTCTTCCGTCTCTCTCTTATCACCTTAATGAGTTTTCTTTCCTCCCTCACCTTTTGCAGTACTTCCTCATTACTTTGGTGTTCCCTCCAACTTATCTTTAGCATTCTTCTCCAAATCCACATTTCAAAACTTTCCAGGAGTTTCTTTTCAGTTGTTTTCAGTGTCAACGTTTCTGCTCCATACAGTACCACACTCCATATCGGGCTTTTTACTAACCTTTTCTTCAGCTTCAAGTTGAATTTACCTGTAAGTAGTCTTCTCCGCCTCTCAAAAGCTACCTTACCTATACCAATTCTAGATCTTACTTCCTTATTGCAATCTCCATTGTTGGTTAACTTCCCAGATATTTAAACTGGTCAGCTTCTTCTAAGGTCCGATTTCCTATCGTTAGGTTCATTTGTGCTCCTTTCCTTATTTGTAACACAAATAAGGGATGAGAAAAGACTTTATATCACCGAAGCATTAATAATAAGAGACACTTCCCCAAAAATAAACAATCAGCGAACCGGGCAAGAACGAATGCTCAAGTTACACGCACGAAACTGACCAATCCCGTGAGTACACGTACGTGAAACTGCGGGAAAACCTCCGAAATGAGCTATAAAAGAGAGCGCCCCGACAAGGGAGCGATACTTTCGCCCACTCTGTACAACCTGTACATCGCCCAATTGCCTCCGCCCCCACCACACACCCGAGAAGTCATCTACGCGGACGACATCACGCAAATAGTTACATCAAACCTCAGCAAAGAGCAACACGCCAACAGGCTGAAGAGACAAATTGAAAGAATCAATGAATTCGAGGAACGTTGGAAAATTCAGACAAACCAACAGAAATTCACAGTTCTTAACATTGGCCGCAGGAACGTTCACGCACTAGAAATAAACAACCGAATCCAACCTTACAAGCAACAAGGCACAGCTCTCGGCCTGACCATCAACAGCTTTGGCTATAAAAATCACACCACAGCAAGGTCAAACAAAGCGAAAGGAGAGCTCAGTAAACTCTACCGTTTCAGGGGACTCTCGGTAAAAAATAAGAAGATGCTGTACACGGCGCTCGTACGGTCTATCCTCGAATACCCGGCAATTTCACTGCACACAACGAGCGACACAAATCTGATGTTGCTACAAAAAATACAGAACGCTGGAACAAGATTCATCCTGGGGAAACGACTCAGCGACAGGATATCTTCCCAGGCACTGCACCAACAAGCAAACTTACCAGCCCTCAATGTGCTTCTGCACAGTAGGGCGGAGAAAACTTGGAGGAAGGTACGAAACACCTCTCCACAGACCTATGAAGAACTCGATATTGGACCTCAGCGCGGGAGAGAGTACTTCTACTTCAAGAGAAGTCTACCCCGCAGCAGAAACCCCCCACCAACGGCACTTTTTGTACCGTATAGAAGATAAAAAATAAAAAATAATAAAAAAATAAATAAATAAATAAAGAATATAGATAAATAAATAAAAAAATAAAAAAATAAAAAAAAATAAAAAAATAAAAGAGGTAGAAAACCCAAACTAAGCTAACAAGTCAAGCACCCTACAAAAGCGTGAACGCGCAAGGAAGGTGAATCACCTATCACCAGACCTTAAACCTGCGCATCCTTGGTGAGCCCGAGGACCTATCAACTCTTCATCTATATTTCCCATTTCCCCACTTTCTGTCATCACTCCTACAACTCTAATTTCACCTCTTATAACGTCAACAACAACAACAACAGAAATTTTCATTCTAACCAGAACACCTACGAAGATGGCTCCAAACGAATTCCCTGAAGATGCTCGAGGACAGAGCGAAACGTCGGAAATTTTTGGAAATAATATTTAAAATTTACCAACATTGAAAAATGTCATATGGAAAATTGAGAAAACCAATAATAAATTAATAAAAAAAAACTACGGTCGATTATTCAACCAAACACACACACACACACACATAATATATATATATATATATATAAATATATATATAATATATATATATATATATATGATGTCGTACCGACAAATTGGTGTATTGAAATATATTATATAACTAAAAATGGTCATAACGATGAGAAGATTTAAGTAATAGAAGGAAAAAATGAAGTGATTTTGAAAGGGTTTTAATTTCACGTGACAATTCAATCTTTAAAATGAAGACACAAAAGTGAAGTAATCCGATACCTGAGATCGAGCCGAAGGGCTGAGTGTATTCTCAGAAAACGAATTGGTGTTTGACATCCTAGGGACAGATTTATAGCCAGCAATTAGTCTGTGGGTAAAATAAGAAAGAAACTTTAGCTTTAAGAATTTTTTCATTTTGAGTTTGTGAAGTTTTATGTAAACGTGAGAGATTTGTTTTATTTCTTATATGTCAAAATCTCAACCTAAGAACTGTATCGCCTCAAGAAAACCCTCATCCTCAAGGAAGTTTTAGTTTTTTTTTTTTTTTCTTCGAAAGGGGAGTTTATTTATAATGAAGTTCAAGTTTGACCAACAGAAGGCTAGTCGTGTTTGTACGAATGACGTCATGCAATGAATGGTTTTGATAGGTCATTCAGATATTGAAAGGGAGGAGTGATTAAGTCCGAAGTGTGATCAAGTCCGTTTTGAAAATTGTGGCACCGATTGGTTCCATAAACCAACTTTAAAAGTGTCTGTTGTTTGAATAATTTGCATCACATCGTTTCATACTTTGTTTCAAGTTTAGTTTTGGTTCAGACCTCATTCAGTAAATGATGAGTAGTCGGCAAGAAAAGAACTTCCCGAAATTTTTTTTAAATTTAATTTTTGTTCACATGCCCGAATTATAAAGTTTGAGCTTGTTCAGTTTATTGTTTTTATCTCCGGGAATGATTTTAAAACGTTTGTGTTGAACAATTTTTGGTAAATTTCTTTTCCAAGGAAATCTGCGGAGTTCGCGCAGCACTTTTGAAAACTTGGTAAGAAAATTTTTTTCTCGCGGAATTTTTTTTCGAAAAGCCTACGAAACTTGCGCGGGACGTTTGAGACCTAAATATCTGTACTTTTTGTTAGTAAATTCAAATTTCTTAAAAGAAAAGTTGTATTTCTTGAGTCATATAAAAACCCTTCTGTATAAACCCTTTGAGACTTAATCCCAATAACTGCAAATATATTTTTTTGGAATTTAAATTTTATTTTTGAAAAAAAATTGATAAGTGTACATCTGTAAACTTATTTTGAATTAATGTTCCATTGTGAGTGAAATTTTTCAATTTTGTGAAATAAACTTTATACGAGGGAGTGTGTTGTTTCTATACTACCTTGCAATAGGCCTCTCTTGTAAGCCGAGGGTAAATTAACACCAAGTTCGAAATTAAAATTGGGCTCCAAGTGAGCTGAGAAAATTGTGCGTATAAAATTGGAAATGTCATCCGAGTGATAATCAGAGCCATCCTGAACAAACGAACACGCGCACGCAATGAGTGCAAAAAGAAGTGGTTGTACCACTTATATATATAGAGGGTGTCCCATAAGTCCGGCATCATAGGAAAAAAAAAAAAAAAAAAAAAGGCAAAACAAAAGCTTTTATTTACAGAACGTGCTCAATATGTCCACCATTGTTTTCAATACACAAATTCAGACGTGATACCCAGTCAGCAAGCACACGGTCAATGATGTCAGGAGTAATGGTGTTACATGCCCCAATAATGCGCTGCCGCAAATGTTCAACACTGCTAATTTTCTCTACGTATACCAGCGCTTTCAAGTGGCCCCAGAGATAAAAATCTAGTGGCGTGAGATCCGGGCTTCTAGCTGGCCATTCCACAGACCCTCGACGTCCTATCCAATGACCAGGGAATTGTTGGTACAGGTATTCCCTTACTTGGGTGCTGTAATGTGCGGGAGCGCCGTCTTGCTGGAACCATGTTGGGAAATTTCCTTCTTCGTTCCAGGATAGCAGTCGCTGTATCATCGTCAGTGGACCTCCTTGAAGGTCCACTGCGTGGTTTATCTTCTATGGATCCTGTTTCCTTAAACTTTGCAACAAGTCTGCTAACACAACTCTGTGTTATTGGCTCGCGGTCTGGATGCAGTCTGTTAAATTCAGCAGCGGCCTCTCTTTGACTCCGATTTTCTATGAGTAGAATTATCTGGATTCGTTCTTCCTTGTTCACAGACATTATGGCCTGTAGAAAGATAAAAATATGAATTATGGTTTGTAGAAATAGAAAAATATTAATTTCTCCTATGATGCCGGACTTATGGGACACCCTGTATATATGCGCCTCGGTGGTGCAGTGGTTAGCGTCGCTGACTACGAATCCATCGGCCCTGGGATCGAGATCTCATGACGGCAGGCGGCGCACAGCAAAACCCAGCTGTTCATCCTTCCACACAAAGAAATTGTTTGGTAGATAAATGGGTACCCTGGGTAGCCTAGTGGTTAAGACACTGGGCTGCTGGTGGGGCGTGGTTCGGATTCCATGTTAAACTGTAGGTCTAAGGTGAGTGACAAGCTTGACCTTCGCCAGAATGAACAATTCGGGCGGGAACTAAGCCAAGATTAAAACCAAGGTTATATATGGCAAGATGCATTATAGAGGTCGAACGGAGGTGGACCCTGAACATTTGTTTAAAAATAAAAAATTTTTTTATATATACACATATACACATACACACACTGTATATTGTTCACAATGTCTCGGCCTTAAGTACACATTTTGGACTGAGGAAAAGCTTCACTCAGAATCTACTCCTTAACGGGTCCCAGTCTAACAACAACAGCAGCGTTCCTCAGGCGTATCCGGCCCCTATACTCGCCGCGAGACCTTGGAAGTTGGGGGAAGGAGTTGTTCATTTAGCATACTTTTACTAATCGGAAATGGTACGCTCTCGAGCTAAAGTTACATTGCAGTGATGGCACACGCAAACGTGACACCCAGGATTCACACACACACAATATATAACTTCATTAATGTCTGTGTATATACAATGGGTATGGATACGAGACTGCGCCAATCTGCATATTCCCTTATGAGAAAAGTTGAACGGAGTGAGCGTGATACCCCGTCAAAGAGGGCATCAGAGGCGGAAAATCGATGAAGCAGAACGACGTCGCGAATGCCCAACATGCCCCCCTACCCAACCCCGTCTCTCCTTCTCTCCCATCCCTTTACAAATATTTAAATTTTTGAACCGTCAATAATTGCCATAAAATTTTGTAATATAAACACACACACACACACACACACAAATGACTATGAACCAGACTGTTCACTGGATTATAACTGAGCATTGCTTCCAATGATGATTAATCACGTACGGGAGCCTCCTTTGTACGTTGACCTTCTACGTATTTAGCAATAATGGTGCGAGCTGCTCGTACTCTGAATAGGTATATGGGTGGAGTAGTTTTGTGAAAAACTGAAAACTTGCTTCTATCTTTTACTTAATCTATTAACACGTCATAAACAGTGATATACTGTGTGTGTGTGTGTGTGTGTGTGTGTGTGTGTGTGTGTATTTTTTTTCCTTCTTTCTTTTTGGAGGAGGGGGAGTCGGGAGGTTGAACAAATGTTCAGGATCAACCTGCGTTCGACCCCTCTGGAGCAACCCGCCTAATCTGGGGAATTTTTATGGTACTCATTTATATACTAACCAAAGGAAGGATGGACAGTTGGGTGATCTGCGCGCCGCCTACCCCTGATGATAATCGAACCCGGGGTTGACAGATTCGTAGTCAGCGATGCTGACCACTGCACTACATTATACAGTATATGTTCATGACAATGAAATTCTCGTGGCTATGGAGAGACTGGGGCTCAGATTTTCGCTAAAAAGAAATAATCGTTAGGTTAACGCAAACGTGGAAAAAAAAATATATATACAGTATATAAATACACAGTATATTTTTTCACGTGCACGTTAATCTAACGCTTATTTCTTTTCAGCAAAACTTTGAGCCCGGGTTCTCCAGTCACGAGAATTTCATTGTCATGAACAATTACGGTAAAGATGTTCAGCCATTCCTTTTCCTTCTAATTCTGAAACGTAACATATTTTGTGTAATATATACATATATATATATATATATATATATATATATATATATATATATATTACATGCACACACCAATTAATACCTTACAGGCCTATATGAGAGAGCCACGCACACCCAACTCTCCACCCACACACACTGACCTTATTTACCATGCAAACACGCTTTGAGTGTGTAAGGTGTAGCCTCTACAAAGGAAAACAAACACACACACACACACACACACACCTCGATCCTTTCATATTCTCCTCCTCCGATAACTTGATAAGGTCGGACGCATTAATCAAATCGTATCGCACAATCTTTCAACGATACCCTTTCACACACACACACACACAGTATCTAGACCACGAAAACTTACAAATAATTACCAGCATAATTTCCAAATCTTGAGTAAAGTGACTGGAAAAAAATTAGTTGTAAATATTAAAAAAATAAAAAACGAGTGTATTAAACATCCGTCAGGTGAAAATCGAGTGTTCTACGAATTTACTGTTAGAAATATACGAATGCCGATTTACTTTATTTTCGAGCAATACTGCCTACCTGCCGGGTATGCTGCCTACCTGCCGGGTGAGATTGGTTTCGTTTAACTATTTCCTAAATTGCACGACCGTTTAATCGTACCCCGTTCAAAACTGATTATAGCCGTTTACATATTAATCGGCAACAATCGGAGTTTCAAAATGTATCGAATATATTAATTGCTACTCAACGACAACATTTTGGAATTTATCAAACCCCGATTCTTGCCGATTAATATGTAAACGGCTATAATCGGTTTTAGCCAAGTACGATTATTCTGCGGCGAAAAACGGCCGTTATATGGGCTTTACTCTTAAAACTGACATTATTGACATAAAACGTATTAGAAATCCACATACCTAATATAAACTCGTAAAAAACTTTAATTTTAAAGACAGCCTCTTGATTTTGTTAAAACAACAACAATTATTACTACTAATACTACTAATATAATAATAATAATAAAGAAAACTGATTTGTAATCATTTTATAAATTAATTTTCATGAAATTTGCCACATATTTCGAATGAGTTAAAAAGTCGAAATGATGAAAGAGTAATTAATTATGAAGACGATTAATATTGAAACTTGATAACAAAATGCGACTCCACAAATAAGACATCAATGCCAATGTTTAAATAATTTAATCACATCGTATCATATATAGTTTATTTAAGAACTTCATTTTATTTTTGACATACCGCTACCACCGTAATATGAACTGCTCGCCATTTGCACTGAAACGAACGTCAGGATATATACAGGGTGGCGCAAAAGTCGCGCATCATAGGAATTTTCAGTGTTGATTAGATTTTTTTGTCTTTTAGGTAGGAGATGGCTGCGAAATTAACGATAGACGAGAGGGTGAGCTTGGTTTTAATGTATGGAATACCAGGTACAACAAATCGGTGAATCGGTACAGATTTTAAATTCTGTACCGATTCATCGATTTGTTGTACCTGGTATTCCATACATTAAAACCAAGCTCACCCTCTCGTCTATTGATAATTTCGCAGCCATCCACTACCTAAAATTAAAAAAAAATGATATAATCAACACAAAATTCCCATGATGCGCGACTTTTGCGCCACCATATATATATATATATATATATATATAATGCACTAGAATCACAAAATAACACGTGACCTTATTAATAAGCAAACAACCACAAGGAAAAGGAAACACAAAGTCCGAGCGCTTTCGTGATATATTCACATTATCAAGGAAGAATGTGAATATATCACGAAAGCGCTCGGACTTTGTGTTTCCTTTTCCTTGTGGTTGTTTGCTTATATATATATATATATATATATATATCCCCGCAAGGGGGTTCTAAGCTCGTGCTCTTGAGTGCTCTTGTGCTCGTTTGTACGTGCTTGTTCCTGGAGGTTTCACGTGCGCCCTCCCGGCCCTAGCACCCAAGGATGATGGGGCTCGACCCTGCAGTCCTTGTCATCCTTGGTCTTTTTCCACTTCGACTGTCCCCTCCACCCTTTCTTTTTCCTCTGTCTTTCCTCTCACTTTTTCTTTGTTTTTCCGCTGATATGCCCTTTAAATAGAGGCGAATCGGTTCTTCCTGAACTAAAAAAAAAAAAATATATATATATATACCAAAAGTGGAAAATAGCTATTTTAAAATAGTACTCCAATCTATCTTGTACATTATTGTTGTTGTCGTTGTATCACAATAACCTTATACGTACAACGTACACGTTAAGAGTTTTAATCAAACAAAGATGATAATGTATTTCATGAATGTAACAAAACAAATTTTAATTCCACTCGAAACCCATTCACTATCATAGTATTGAAATGTAAGCGAGAAAAGCTCGAATGGATATACAGTTATTACTGTAACAACAATTAAAACTTCACCCCAGTTAAACTTAGCATTAACTTTCAATACTTTACGTCCTACACCCGCAGTAGACTAAAATATTTGAGAACAACAATGTTCTTTACTTAAAAAAATAAAATAAAAAAATTGAGAAATGGGGAATAATAAACACGTTGAGATATGGATGAAATTTCTTTTTACTAATTGGCGAGTGGGGGGGGGGGGTAAAGGAATTGTTTTACCCTTGTGATTGATTTCTCCATAAATAACAACGTTCAACGATGGAATGTAGTTCCAACCTAAACCTCAATAATGATTGGGGTGGTTTAACCTCCTTCGTAACAACAAAGATTACGTAACGGAGCCGCGGTTCGGACTCCACGTAACGCTGTACGAGTCTCCTCCGTTGTATGACCTTTGCCGTTACGAAGATGGTTACGCAACTCTCAAAACATAAAGGTAACGGAGGGGGACATACGGTTTTACTCGGTACCCGAACCACCTACGGGTCGCTGCGTCATACGAAAGGAAAAGACGGTCACCCATCCAAATACTGATCCGACGCTAAGAAGTCGCTTAACCTAGCTGAATTAGTAATCGAACCCCAATTAACTTGATCTAACCTCTAAAAGTACCGCGAGCACACACCCTTTCTGGAAGGAAAATCCTAACAATATTAAATTATCGAAACCATATTAAGTCAGTTTAGTGTAAGTCTGGTTAACCAAAATTAGGTTGTTAAGAAGTTTCCAGACATTAAAATTCTTTAATTCGAGGAAATGCCTCTACCCAAAACTACTGCGTCAGTCATGACTGTTAAACTGGTGTTCAAGACTTGATCGAATTTCCAAGAACTAACAAACTAATCGTTCGAAGCTGTCGGTTCGAAGTGGATTGGGGTGGATTAAGGTTGGGTTTGTTGAGTTACGTTAGGTTTGGATACGCGGGAGTAGATCAGGGTACTGGTAGTTTACATTTGGTTAGGTTTAATAAATACATAAATAAACTTAACGAAAAAAATACAAATCCCTTCTGGATTAATAATAATTAAACTGAGCATATCATCAATAGTTTCTCACTACGAAGTCGAACATTATCTCTGATTCGCTGAGAGAAAGTCGATCAAAAGGCTGTAACGCCATTGAGCTGCCCTTACTTTTCACAATTTATACGTAATAGGTTTCAGCGTTGCTATATATAGATTATAGGTACTGCATTTTGATTTGGGCTATTATCGCGTTTGCGCAAAAATGTGTTCGTTTTCCCTCGTTTCGTTTAGGCAGAATGAGAGATCCTTTTACTTCTGCAGTTTTAGAAAGATTAACTTACGTTAGTTAAACTTTTTGTTAGATTTATACGCGGGAGTAGATCAGGGTACTGGTAGTTTACATTTGGTTAGGTTTAATAAATACATAAATAAACTTAACGAAAAAAATACAAATCCCTTCTGGATTAATAATAATTAAACTGAGCATATCATCAATAGTTTCTCACTACGAAGTCGAACATTATCTCTGATTCGCTGAGAGAAAGTCGATCAAAAGGCTGTAACGCCATTGAGCTGCCCTTACTTTTCACAATTTATACGTAATAGGTTTCAGCGTTGCTATATATAGATTATAGGTACTGCATTTTGATTTGGGCTATTATCGCGTTTGCGCAAAAATGTGTTCGTTTTCCCTCGTTTCGTTTAGGCAGAATGAGAGATCCTTTTACTTCTGCAGTTTTAGAAAGATTAACTTACGTTAGTTAAACTTTTTGTTAGATTTATACCGCGATGAGAGCCCAAAACAATTAATGCAATCGAAAGTTACGATATGACGCAAATGAAACGATGAAATACGAATAAATTTTGGCGCAAACACTATTCATCATCTGATCAGATTTCTCCGAAAACTAAAACTCGCCTACGAATCGGAGAGGAAAACGTTCGACTTCAAACTATCAAACTGTCGATGATATGGTGTTTTAAGAGGGTTGGTCTGAAAAATTTCAAACATTCTGTATAAAATTTACCGTCATTGTCTGAAAACTTTGATAACCCTCATATTTTTATCTATCAAACCAAACCTAACCTTTTCGATCGAAAGCCAACACGTTTACGGATTCGGCATTCAATACCATCCAATTCCCACCTCCGCGTCCGACATCCTGCGATCTTTCTGCACTACACACAGTTAAAGCCGACCTTTAAGGACTACCGTACCAACGCACTTACGACCTGAAACCCTGGTGAACAATTATATAAAATATATTTTTTTAAATAAAGTCCTTTGAACCTGGGGTTTCCCACAATTTACCTCTAAGTTACATTTCCATATTAAGAGAGATTACCCGTAACTTTCATCAAACTATAATTTTTTATATAATCTTGTACCTTATACTCTCCTATTTCTACAACTTTTATATAACTTTTCCCGTTTCAAACCTGACCATAACCTTGTCGTAACCCTCTAAAATCAACCCCATCCTCGTAACTTCTTAACTACAGTATTTCAAGTTGACAAACTTCAGTAACCATTTCGTTTTCTTTAGAAATGGCAATGATGATGGAATTAGGTCTTAGTGAAACATTTATATCTTTACTCCAAAGAAGCAGGTTTAGTGCCCTGGTTATTTATATATATATATATATATATATATATATATATATATATATATATATATATAGTGGTACGGTAGTGGAAATGCAAGAATACAGTAGTAACAGCAACTAACTACATACCTGCTTTTGCACCATTGTAAATACTGTATCTAACCAAAACAATGAAAAAGTATGAAGGCAACACCGTTTTGAATCGACCGAAAATAATAGTTGACAGCAATCATGCATATTCAAATATTCTATCTAATAAAACATACCATGTATTCACTTAGTGTTATTGTTTGCGTATGTCATACCACCCTTTTTCATACATGCAATGAGGAGCCTCCCTTTTCTTCTATCATCGCCTACATACTAAATGTTACTAGCTTTTTATGGAAAGATATTTTATCATTTCGGGTTCTATTATCTATTGAACCTGAACACAAACACGCATACCGAAATAAATAAATAAATAAATAAATAAATAAATAAATACGGTTATTCTAAATCAAATCAGATGTATAATTACATCCCCGTAGACTTTACCCCCACTGAGACTATTAAATGGTCGACTTAGTAATTTTATCGAAAAAAAATTTCTAAGGTGAAATAAGTTAAATCAGGGTAAAGTTAAGTCTTTGTGTCGATGAGGTCCCGAGTTACGAAGTAACTCGGGACAGGTGTTCCTAAATTCTTTAAAATTCAGTTGAAATTGAACGTGTAGTAAAGACTTTATGAACACCCTGTATTATCGATAAAAGTACTAGAACCAACTGTATTGTTACTAAACATTCTTTTAAGTTAGTTTCGACAAAAGGTTGAACAGGATTATATCGCGTATTTTATATATATACAGGGTAGCCCAAAAGTAGGTATACAGTTTCATATATATAAGTACGTATATAGTTGATGATTTATTTAATGAAACTTTACACATAACACGAGTTAATCACGCAGGTGTTCATTATTGTCTATCCTGAAAGGAAAATTAATTTAAAAAAACATGAAACTGTATACCTACTTTTGGGCCTATATATGTGTGTGTGTGTGTGTGTGTGTGTGTGTGTGTGTATAAATGAACATTACTGGTGTGGACTTGAACACCTTCAAAAACAGGCTAGACACCTGGTTCCGGACAACCCTGGATGATACTGCTGTATCTGGCTGTTTAAGGTGAAAAGGTCAAGAAACCAACTCTCTCTTCCACCAAACCAACTTTAACCCTTGGACTGCGGCCCACATCAATAGACTTTATTAATTTTTTCATATTTTTTGCGCATACGGTGATATCGGGGCTGACGAAAGCCGCAGTGCAAGGGTTACAGGAAGGAGCAGCGCTTTAGTCTCCGTTCGATGAGGAATCAACCCATGAAACTACTTCAGGGGTTGAAAGTACCAAGTGCTGACAGTACTTGGTGTAAAGTGATTGACTGAAAAGGCTTGATCGTTAGCTTCGAAAAACCACGAAATATTAATAATCCCTGTGTTCACTGCCTCTCCCCTAATATATATATATATATATATATATACTAACTACAAGTTCCAGTTTTATTATATGGAAACGTTGTTCTTTGTACATAGAGAACTATATTATTATGGTTAAGGCGAGCATTTAACAGTTTATAAAATGAAGCCAAACAGAAAGAACATTTTTATTGCCAGCAATATCTTACAAATGAGTTTATAAACAAGTTAGGGGGAAAAAAGTGGTTTACAAATTTTTAGAACGAGGCTTAACAGCTATATTAAAAACCTCTCTGTACACACACACACACACACTTGGAAAAAAGAAAGGTATACTTAACTAATCAAAAAATGCTTGAACATAATTTCTTTTAATTAGAAGGAAGAACAATGGTCTAATTCCAGATAAATTGCGGTAAAAGGTAGCCATTAAAATTGGCCACAACCGTCGTTCGAGCACGATTCAAAAGGTCAACGTAACCCAAAGGCTTAAATAAAGTCAAAGGTCGAGAGGGCATCAAGAGCAGAACCAACTTTTCTTTTTTTTTCCCTTGGAGAACTCGCCAAATGATTAAGGTGACATCTGACAACCCCATTTCAAATCTTTAATATGCGATATACTCTCTCTAAAATAAATAAATAAATAAATAAATATATATATATATATACCTTATACCTTTGGTTAGCTTCCGCCCGAATTGTTCATTCTGACGAAGGTCAAGCTTTTCACTCCACCTTAGACCTACAGTTTAACGTGGAATCCGAACCACGCCCTATCAGCAGCCCAGCGTCTTATCTACCAACCACTTTCTTTATTGTGTGGAAGGATGAACAGCTGGGTTTTGCTGCGCGCCGGCTGCCGTCGGGTCTCGAACCCGGGGCCGATGGATTCGTAGTCAGCGACGCTAACCACTACACCACCGATACCAACGTGAATCCTGGGACCGGTTACTTCACACAATTAAGTCGCAAATTGTACCAGAAACGAGTTATTTAAACGTTATTCGCGTTACATATATTAAAGTTTGCGGGTATTTTAGCTCACTCTCTCACTATGTACCTGCAAAGATTTAATAAATAGCGTTCCAGACATATTTAGAATAAAAAAAAATTATTATTGGGTCACAAATTGCACTGGAAACGTGTTATCCGAGCGTTATTCGTATTACATTTTAAAGCAAGTAGTTTGGTTAAAATTCACACGAGATATATATATATATATATATATTAATATAATATAATAAATTAGTTCAAAAGAATAATAACTCAATGTTTTCCATGTACTTTAATAGAATACTAGTACAGTTCCCGTCACTTCGCTGACGGTTAGACAGGCTAAACTACAAAAAAAGAACCCAGCCGTGAAAATTTTGAGCTTCACATTGTGTCAACATTTCTGAATCTGGTATCTCCCAAAACCTCCTCAACCCCATTCATACAACTTGGGGGCTAACCCCCTCCCCCATTACCCCACCCATCCCCCCCACCCCCGCCCTTCCCCCATTGCTAAACTACAGAAAAGAACACAGTCATGAAAATCTTGAGCTTCACATTTCCGCCCGTAATACAATTTCTGAATTTTTTTCTCACAATTTCTGAAAGTGTGACGGACGGACAGCTCTCTTATTATAGTATAGATTAAAAAAAAACGTGTTTAGAAAAACGTTTCTTTTTTGAATCATGAATGCATCCAACCTCCACAAGAAGGGGAACGCTAATTTAAAACCAGTAAATGAATATTCATAATAAAACCACGTATAATATACGAATACGCAAAGGAATACGTTTATTCCAATTATTCCATGTCAAAAATGTATAATTAAAATTTAAAAAAAAATGGAGTAATTACATTTGCTGTTATTGGCACATTTAAACGAAACTTCTTTAATGGCTTCGTAAAAAAAAGTAAATAAAAAAAAAGAAGGTTTACGTGCATAAACCTAAGGCCGGCAACGCACGCAGGATCGTCTCGCGACTCACGACTAGAGTCATCAAGTCGTCAGTCGCGAGGCGATCCTGCGCGCGACCGGCCATACGAGTGAAGCCGAATCCGTAATATGAAACGTAAAAGTCGTGATAAGTTAATGGGGTATGGATTAAAAATGATCAAATAAAATGTCCCTTATTAAATACATCTCCTCCTTACCTCGATAAAAGGACGCGATCACCTTTAACGAGAAAGATATCAGTCTCTTCTACGAATCAAACTGACCTGAAAGAGAGTAAGAAGCGTTATTAGAAAATAAATTATATTTATTTGTACGAATGAATAAAATGTACGAGATACGAATCGAAATAGTCATATTTAAACCACGATCAAATCTCCTTTTAGCGCTACCAACTATACAAAGTTCTTAAAAGGAAAATATTAACGTACTTTGCCAATTATAATACCATTATCCACGATAACCGAGCGGTAAGGCCATTTCAGTTCCAAACCAACCAACCAACCAACCAACCAACCAACCAACCAACCAACCACTCACTCGCCTAAAGACACTCTTAAATGACCCTGCAGTTTTAAATTAATTATAAAAACGAATACATTAACAGAAAGAAAAACCACAACTGGCGAAATCTCTAAAACCAATTAAATGAAACAACGTCGAAACATCCGGACCTCGAACATTAATCAAAACCCGTTCGGAAAGAGGGGGTTGGGGGGGAGAATCTGTTCCCCCCTTAAATGAAGCCCAAACAAGAAGCCGCAAATGCAATAAACCCCGACCTAACTTCTCCTTAGCCTTTAAATGGGTAATCTCCGTTATCTTAAAAGCAATTAATCAATCTAAAGATGAGTTTCCTTCCGTACTGGCACTCTTGCGGCACTGTTAAATAATATTGGCATTGAGGGCCACAAAAGGCGATCTCTCTCTCTCTCTCTGAAAGATTCAACGTTGATCTTATCACTCGAGTCATTTCCTTCTTTTTATGACGTCATTCTGGTGACGTCACAAAGACTTCGATAGAAACCAGAGTTTGGCAAAGAATGTCATCGGAAGTCTAATAATTTTATTAAGCGAATAATTAGTTTTCACCACAAGAAAATGCCAAACACATTAGCGTGTGTGTGTGTGTGTGTGTGTGAGAGAGAGAGAGAGAGAGAGAGAGAGAGAGAGAGAGAGAGAGAGAGAGAGAGAGAGAGAGAGGAGAGAATACATTGACATAATGAGAAATTCAGTCTCATAACCTAGACGATAATGATGTAGAAACCCGCAGTCGCTGGTATGCGATACCAACTTTCTTACCATCCATTCATCCAGATCCAATTATCTTCCTGCTACAAACATTTGCTTGAAGTTTAATCATTTAAAGTCACCCCTAAAGAAATATAAAAAACCCTCCGCGAAATTCTAACGTGAATTAATACAATGAATGCCCATACACAAACGGGGCTACGTCGTGACCACGTCGCACCGCCGCTTTCCGTTAGATCGGTTTATAGTTCGATGGATGACCGTCCTCCGCCTTCAGATGATGTAGCGACCTTGATAATGGTTCGGATCCCACGTAAAGCCGTAGGTTCATCGTTTGTCACGCAGTTTCACCGTTACGGAGGCCGTTAAACAGCCTCAATTCTTGTTACAACAGCGTCCCAAAAAAAGCTTCCCCTCATCAACGAACACAAACAGAATGTTCGAGTAAAATGCGTAGAAAGGAGCCACCTACAAACAAACTTCGAAAATTCCACTTCCACCTACGACCATATTGAGAAAATCGCCTGAGCGGAAAAAATTAATATTCAAACAAGACAAGGGGGGGGAAATTATGAAAATGAGATGCAATTACAGGGGTAAAATAAGGGGGAATCTGGGGCAGAGGGGAGATATGATTGCAAAAAGGAAAAACAAAAACAGTTGTATGTAAGGGAGGGGAGGAAATAGTCCCTTCCCCTCTTCGATCACTTGACGCGCGTTTCTCAAATAGTCAAAATTACTATTTTAATTTTTTTTACTGAATTTCTCTGACTGCAATTCGTTTTTCTCTATGAGCCCATTTCTTGTATATATATATATATATATATATATATATATATAATAATATTATATAATATATATATATATATATTGTTACGGCCTTTTTGCGCGGTCATTGCAGTTATATGCGCATATTCACGATTTGCGAGGGTGCCTTCTCAGGGCATTGGTTTCTGCCCTATGTGGGAGAATTTCGATTTGTGATTGAGTGAGGTCCGTAGCATAATGGTAGAGCATCCAACCGGCAATTGGAAGGCCCTGGGTTCGATTCCCGGGCGGTTCGCCTCATTTTTCATTATTCGTTATCTCTCCTCCTCGTGTGCAGAAACGTTCCTTAACACTTATGTCGTTTCTATTCATTTATATACTGCGCGGTCATTGCAGTTATATATGCATATATATATATATGTGTGTATATATATATATATATATAACTTCGGTTATAGTGCATCTTCATTCTCTCTAACTAAAAGTAACTTGACTTGTAATGGAAGTAAACACAAATTTCATAGAGAATTTCATGAAGGCAATTTTCTAAGTTTCCTATGTACCTTTCTATAGCGGATTAATTCTTCCGTTTCATTCAAATGAAGTGTCGATATGAAATGTTCATAAAAAGAATAAAAGGACAAAGGAAAACTCCTCTTAATTTCAGTCTCATTCGGAAAAGGTAGTGTGCATCGGTGCAACCTTAAATGCTTCGAATGCGCGCGAGGCAGAAGTCAAACCAATCTTCGCATTACTGGTCTACCCGAGATAAAAATGATTCCCAGCCACATTATACACTATTTACATCTTTTAAATTCTCTGTCTGGTACGTATCATGTGTCTGTACCGTATGCGAGGTGTCGGGTCTCTGTTTCTCAAAATTTGTGTGTGTGTGTGTGTGTGTGTGATACGAGAGACAATGCATTTTGGTGCATTCACTGTAGGAAGAGAGCTATTCCCACACACAAATAAATACAAATAAATAGTATTCTCTCTCGTTACGAAGTCAAACAAACAGAAGTGCGTAAAATTTTGACTTAGTATCCAAAAAGGACTAGCTTGAAGACATGTTTATTGTTCTGCAACTTTCAACTTTTTTTTTTTTATTGCACAATTCAAAATATATAATAAACAAAGTTAAACGTCGAACTTGCGAAGAAAAAATAAAATATCTTTTACTATTACTTTTTATTATAGACACCAAGACGCATATTCTTCGCCAACACAGGCCCGTGAATCACAAGTTAATACTGTAGGCAAAATGCTGTGCAGTTTAACTTTACATAGAAATCGAATACTTCATATGAATGCACAACGTATAATATATATATATATATATATATATATATATATATATATATATATATATATATATATATACCTGACCGCCCAATATTTTTAAAAGTTAGTTGGTCATTCAATATGAAATGACTTCTCAGCATTCCTTCAGGATCTTAAAAGACGTGTCCAACATCGGTAACAAAAATTTCTTGATTAATATCAGACCAAATAAGACTTCTGGAACCTGGTATACCTAGTTCGATCACCGTAACAGCTGGTACAATTTTTTTTTGTGGTTGGGAGGAGGGAGGGAAATGGATTAACCATCCAGCTGTTCTAATTTTATTTCCGCGTGATGAAAACATTTTAAAAAACACCTTCGTCCCAGAAGTTACCTTTTTTTTTTTTTAACAGACATTTAGCCGCCTTCAACATATTTCTCTCGGACCGAATTTCAACCTAATTTTAGCGTGAAACGTGATAGAAAATATATAACGTACACTATACATTTTCCCACCTCAAACTTGAGCGTAAAATTGGAACAAAATCCTTTTATTTTTTTATCATACTCTTCTTTATTTATCACCATTTACAACTCTTACCAAATATACAACAGACTGCACGGACAAGTTTACGCACGATGATCACTGCACATAAAAACGGTAGCCAATTTTTTTCCTAACAACTTGTTTTACTGATAATGACTAGATTGGTTCCACTAACATGGGTAAAAATTAACCGTTCTTTAAACTAAATTTTCAAAAAAGGCGAAAATGTAATAATGTTCGGGTTTGTTTAAACTCCTTTGTACCGGCAGCGGAGGTCATGCGACGGAGGGGACTCGCGGCTTTACGTGGCGTGGGTCGCTACATCATCCAAACGCGAAGGACGGTCACCCATCCAACCAGACTACTACTACTACTACTACTACTACTACTTAAGACTCAATTTCTCTTAACCTAGTTGATCTAATGGAAAGTGACATTGCGTAGTAGTCACGACACGGCTCCAAAAGGGACAAAACATGAATACTTCGGAGTTCGTGTCTCAGAGACGATTATCTCAACGAATGTACGCAATGAAGATTTTGTATAAGCCAATATAGTTCTACATCAATCTGACCTCGTAACTCAGCACATTAGAAAAACAAACTTGGCATTATAAAGCTACAAAAAGAAAAAAAGCAGTAGAATGCGCAGTACGACTAATTTTCATGCTTAAAATAAAAAATAATAATATATATGAACAAAACGAAACAAAAACAGCCGCGTAAAATTCAAACTTTTGAATATTCTCTACCTAATACGAATTTCCCCATCATTATTAAAAATATAACATTTTAAACAAAAAAAATTAATCTACATTCCAAATTAGTCACAAATAATGGAGTTAAGCGAGTTAAAATCATCATTATTTTAACGTAGTAAGGGTTCAACGCCAAAAAAAAAAAAAAAAATTACGTTTTTCTCAAAGTTTCATTTTTATAACATAAAAAACTGAATCTTTTACGACAGCTAAAACGAAAAGGAAGAGAGATCCCCAAACTTAAAGACGCTTTTATCTTCAACCGTAATTAATAACTTGGAAAGGATATAGAGGGAATCCCATAGAAAGCTTCCTATAAAACGATGACCGACTGACTGAAACAGACAGACAGACAGACAGATAGACAATCTTCAATAAATGTGTATGAAGTTTCCACACAAAAGGCTACACAGCTCCATAAGGAACCCATACAAATCTTGCTGAACACTAAAGCATTCGAAAGATTAACTTTTAGATCCCAACAGTCTTATATAACATTACAACTTAAGAGGGAAGGGAGCAAATCGAAAAAACAACCGCATTCATATCTCAATCGAAATAAATAAATAAATAAACAAAATAAATATACAGAGCGAGTATATATATATTATTTATTTATATATATATATATATATATATATATATATATATATATATATATATATATATATTATATATATATAATATATATATTAAAATCCTTTTAGGTTGAGAATTAGCTCCTCATTAAAAAAAATAAAGTTTCGAAATTAAAAAAAAAACCTTCATAATACCATATGTATAAAGTAATAAATATTGAATAAAAAAAATAAATAAAACTTTAAATTAAAGGGCTCGAGTCCACTAAAATATAAGGAGTGAAAAAGTCAGTTGTAACAACACGAAGCATTACAGGCACATAGAGTGCTTAATTAGACCCTCATACAAGATCCATCTTCGTTTGAGTGTGTGAAAAAGCGAATGAATGAAATCTCGTTTGAGAGTTTATAATGATAAAATATTAATGTAATTTGTTACGTGTATTACTCGAAATTAATTGGGGAGCGAAATGCGATGGTCTTTACCTGTAAGATGGTTTTAGCGTGTTTGTAAAACTAACAATACTCATTATTACAGTGGCCAATTATAGTCGACTCTTAAGTTTTTCCTCTGATGACGATGACAGGCGCAAACGAATTCCCGATCATTTAGCGAGATTTTAATTCTATCCGTATGGAAAATATTGAAGGTTGTAGGACCCTATGTATGTTTTATATCAGACGGTCATTTTTATATAATTTGTCTACAAATGTTTGACGAAGGTATGTTTATTTTTGTGATACGTTAACGACCGATTCTCACGAATAATCACAAATAGAATTAAGTTTAAATCCGCAATGCAGTTTTTATCAAAACAATTCTATTCGTGTTTTGGCAGCCTTTATTTGGCTCCGCCTACAAAATCAGAAATGTAAGCAATGACGTCATGCACAAAGGGTTTAATTGTTTATTACCAAAGTGCACTTTAGCAAATCTTTTAAAATCACGCTGTTTCGAAGTGATTAATATTAATTTTCTAAAATAGAGATTGAAAAAAAAATGACACCACTCGTACACGCATACAAGAAGTGACGTCTATCAGTTAACCCACGCGCACAAAGAACAATCGCAAATATACACGCCACTGCCTCGTATAAACGTGAAATTTGGTGGGAACACGTAAATCAAACTCGTCCCAAGACTGGGATTGGGGAAAAAAAACATCACAAACCTCGTTGAAAACATGCCACCAGACATTATTATACGAAAAACGTAGGAGGGGGAAAAAAAATGCTTCATCGACATCATGTTCGTGCGTTAAGAGTAGCTGAGTGGTGGCACTCGGTTTATGATGCGTGGATTAAGTTTTCATTCGAGAGAACTTTCATTTAAAAAGGAACACTCGCAACATTTTAAAGCGTTTCATTCACATAATGCAGAGTCCAGAGTTAATGTCCTGCTTAACAGAATTTGCATGAAACGTTCACACTGTTCTTTAAATTGCTGTTCTCAAGTTAAAATTTTGTAAAATGTCCAGTTTTTTCCACGTGTTCTTCCTCAACCACACACACACACACACACACACACACACACACACACACACACACGCGCGCGCGCGCGCGCAATTCGCATTAAAAGGTATTCTTTGTACCGAGAAATAAATCTCATTACAATATCCCGAAGGATTCCTATTATATGACAAAGACTTCCTTCGGCAGGAAATAAATCCCGCCGAGTACAAAGAGCCTTTCGAGTAGAAACATTTCACGACGGGGAAGGCACTGGCCTTTCCCCTTATAAAACAACAACACCCCAAAATCTCCTCCAGAAAAGGCCTATAGTTCTCCAACAACTATGACACTGACAACTATTGGTACAAGTCCTTATACGTTATACAGCTATATAAGCATTCATAGGCTTATCAAAACAACGACAGAAAACGCTAATTTTTATTAGACTAATATGCGTAGGACGAAATCAGCGTACGTACTGCAATGTTACCCGCCTGTGTGTGTAAGATACGAGAACTTTTAAAAAAACAAAAACATCGGTCTCTTACTGATTGCTTATGCCTCTAATCCTCCCCGCCCTCACTCATTTTCCTAATGGCTTTGCAGGATTTCCCTAATGTCAAGGGACAAATATGCTAACGATAAAAGCTATGAAAAATGAAACAATGCATACAAATTTTAATATAAAATTTTTGCAAAGAAAAAAATTGCATTACAATTTAATCGATAAATACCAACAATATATATAATTGAGGAAAAACCAAAAATCATTTTCACAGCACTATTATATATATATATATATATATATATATATAGGGTACACCATTTGACCTTTGAAACGTGGATGCGCCAACTACTCTGGGCGAAGATAAAGAATAAGAGTAAATCGATCAAATGAAACTGATCGATGAAGTCCTCCGATCAAATCGAAATTTTCAATCTAAATTTCGATTGATCAATTATTAAAATAGCCTCGAACGATCTCATGCAGATCCGCGGATATATATAATGGCTGTCAGCCTCTGCCGTGAGCGAGTTCAAAGGCATCCAGTGAAATATTTAACGTGTCCAAGTTATACATTCCTAAAAAATTACATTTTACCCGAAGACTTTAACAAAGAACATATACGGTATAGTATTTACCAGTAAAAAGGTGTTTGCATTTATTTATATTTAAGCAGTGTTTTATATATATATATATATATATATTATATATATATAATGAATAAAATCACGACGGAAAGGAAACACAGAATGGTGCTCAAGCGCTTTCGTCTAATGTGTGTTCCTGAGCATGTCATTAGACGAAAGCGCTTGAGCACCATTCTGTGTTTCCTTTCCTTCGTGGTTTTATTTATCATAAATATTTTTCACGTGTTACTTTCGTGAAATAATTTTCATATATATATATATATATATATCACCAAAACCCGCAGGGAAAAAATTATAAAACAGCGTTTAAAAAGGCTAATTAATTTCGGCCGGTTTAAAAAGGCTAATTAATTGTTGCGGTAAATGCAATCAAACTAAGTCGCTTTACGGGGAACAATGAAATAGCCTTGCAAAGAATAATATTTACTATTTCTTACAGAAATTGTTCAGTGTGTGCTCCATCATGTTCAATACACACGTTACATCTTTGAACCACTGAACAACAAATAGCACAACAGTTCTTTGTTATTATTCAACGTCTCGAACTCTTGGCGTATCAAAGTTTTCATGTGATCGAAGTCCCACGGTTTCTGGTCGTACACTATCTTTGATTATACCCCACATTGAATAATCACATCACATTGATTATTCAATGTGGGGTTGTGGGGTATAATCAAAGATAGAGTCTACGGCCAGAAACCTCGGAACTTCAATCACATGATCACATACACCAAGAGTTCGAGACGTTGAATAATAACAAAGAGCTGTGTCGTGCTATTTGTTATTCAGTGGTTCAAAGATGTAACGTGTGTATTGAACATGATGGAGCACACACTGAACAATTTCTGTAAGAAATAGTAAATATTATTCTTGGCAAGGTGATTTCATTTCATTGTTCCCGGTAAAGCGACTTATGCCGCACCCTATATATATATATATTATATGTATCACCTGAAGATCTTTCCCCAGAGTGTTCACCTGAAGATACTCCACCCCAGTCCGCTCCACCTGGAGATACTCCCCCCAACTTTAACACAAAAACAACTGGATAGTTAGGTCAAGAAAAGTATAATAATATGATCTTTTCTATACGGTATTTATTTTGTTATATATTTTATACATTACATTTTATATATATATATTTTATAATCTAATAGATTATAAAATATATATATATATAAAATGTAATGTATAAAATATATATAACAAAATAAATATAGAAAAGATCATATTATTATACTTTTCTTGACCTAACTATCCAGTTGTTTTTGTGTTAAAGTTGGGGGGAGTATCTCCAGGTGGAGCGGACTGGGTGGAGTAACTTCAGGTGAACACTCTCGGGGGAAAGATCTTCAGGTGATATATATATATATACCGGTATATATATATATATATATATATATATATATTATATATTAATATACAGTGGTGGGCACCGTTAACCAAAAAGTTAACTTCGATAACGATAATCTGTTAACCCCAATTTTTAACTCCGATAACGATAATCCGATAATTTTACTACAAAGTTAACGGAAGTTAACGATAATCCGTTAACGATAACTGTTTCTTTACTAACATTTAAAAAAATCAAGGAAAAAAGCTTTAAAACCCATAGAAAATGTTTATTTATGCAAAATCCAACAATAAATAGGTATTTACCTATTTTTATAAGTTTTGCAACTTTTTTGCTTAATAACTTCTTTTTTTTATTTTTAATAAAAAATGTACTGATTACATGTTTTGAAACCCTTGTAACCACTAACCATTAACTAAATTTTAATTTACCAGAGAATTATTATGGCGGGAACTGAAGTTATGGCGGTTTGAATTCATTCGCGGAGCGGTGATCTTCCGTGAATGACTCCTCGCAGTTAACGTGTTAACGGACTTAACAGACTAAATATCGAGTTATCGGAAGTTAACTGGTCCGATAACGATAAATGGAAATTAACTTCCGTTAATAGTCCGTTAAAAAAGTTAACTTCGTTAATTAACTGTTATCGGATTAACGCTTTAGTGCCCAACACTATATATATATATATATATATATGTGTGTGTGTGTGTCTGTATGTGTCCAGTTAGGTTAACTGAATGCCCGGTTAGGTTAACTGTACGCCCTTGACGAATGGTTAGGTTAAGACGTGATATTCTCGTTAGTTTTGACAGCAAACTAACGAAACTATCACGACTTAACGTAACCAATCATCAAGGGCGACAGTGGTGGGCACCGTTAACCAAAAAGTTAACTTCGATAACGATAATCTGTTAACCCCAATTTTTAACTCCGATAACGATAATCCGATAATTTTACTACAAGTTAACGGAAGTTAACGATAATCCGTTAACGATAACTGTTTCTTTACTAACATTTAAAAAAATCAAGGAAAAAAGCTTTAAAACCCATAGAAAATGTTTATTTATGCAAAATCCAACAATAAATAGGTATTTACCTATTTTTATAAAGTTTTGCAACTTTTTTGCTTAATAACTTCTTTTTTTTATTTTTAATAAAAAATGTACTGATTACATGTTTTGAAACCCTTGTAACCACTAACCATTAACTAAATTTTAATTTACCAGAGAATTATTATGGCGGGAACTGAAGTTATGGCGGTTTGAATTCATTCGCGGAGCGGTGATCTTCCGTGAATGACTCCTCGCAGTTAACGTGTTAACGGACTTTAACAGACTAAATATCGAGTTATCGGAAGTTAACTGGTCCGATAACGATAAATGGAAATTAACTTCCGTTAATAGTCCGTTAAAAAAAGTTAACTTCGTTAATTAACTGTTATCGGATTAACGCTTTAGTGCCCAACACTATATATATATATATTATATATATATATGTGTGTGTGTGTCTGTATGTGTCCAGTTAGGTTAACTGAATGCCCGGTTAGGTTAACTGTACGCCCTTGACGAATGGTTAGGTTAAGACGTGATATTCTCGTTAGTTTTGACAGCAAACTAACGAAACTATCACGACTTAACGTAACCAATCATCAAGGGCGACAGTGGTGGGCACCGTTAACCAAAAGTTAACTTCGATAACGATAATCTGTTAACCCCAATTTTTAACTCCGATAACGATAATCCGATAATTTTACTACAAAGTTAACGGAAGTTAACGATAATCCGTTAACGATAACTGTTTCTTTACTAACATTTAAAAAAATCAAGGAAAAAAGCTTTAAAACCCATAGAAAATGTTTTTTATGCAAAATCCAACAATAAATAGGTATTTACCTATTTTTATAAAGTTTGCAACTTTTTTGCTTAATAACTTCTTTTTTTATTTTTAATAAAAAATGTACTGATTACATGTTTTGAAACCCTTGTAACCACTAACCATTAACTAAATTTTAATTTACCAGAGAATTATTATGGCGGGAACTGAAGTTATGGCGGTTTGAATTCATTCGCGGAGCGGTGATCTTCCGTGACTCCTCGCAGTTAACGTGTTAACGGACTTTAACAGACTAAATATCGAGTTATCGGAAGTTAACTGGTCCGATAACGATAAATGGAATTAACTTCCGTTAATAGTCCGTTAAAAAAAGTTAATTCGTTAATTAACTGTTATCGGATTAACGCTTTAGTGCCCAACACTATATATATATATATATATATATATATATGTGTGTGTGTGTGTCTGTATGTGTCCAGTTAGGTTAACTGAATGCCCGGTTAGGTTAACTGTACGCCCTTGACGAATGGTTAGGTTAAGACGTGATATTCTCGTTAGTTTTGACAGCAAACTAACGAAACTATCACGACTTAACGTAACCAATCATCAAGGGCGTACAGTTGACCTAACCGGGTATATATATATATATATATATATATATATATATATATATATATATGATCACCTGAAGATCTCCCCCGCACCTGAAGATTATCCCCCCCAGCCCGATCCACCTGAAGATCTCCCCGCCCCCCAGCTCTAACTGGGGGGGTAAGATTTTCAGGTGATCCTTATATATATATATATATATATATTACAGTCAAAATGTGCAACCAGCCATTTCGCGTAATGGTTGAAACTTTTAGTCATTTCGCGAAATGGCTGTTTCACTTGGTCATTTTGCGAAATGACTAAAATCTTCAGCCATTACGCGAAATGGCTGAAATTCCACCTTGGTCATTTTGTACAAGATCATTTGCCCGGTTAGGTCAACTGTATGCCCTTGACAATTGTTAGGTTAAGTAGGGTTATTTTTGTTAACGAAAATAACACGACTTAACCTAACCAATTGTCAAGGGCATACAGTTGACCTAACCGGGCCTTCAATAGCGGACATCGGAATAACATTGAAGGCCAGGTTAGTATTTGAAAACATCTATACTGAAAATTGAAATGTGTTCAAATGTTCAATGTGTATTTGAAGTGTGTTTCTCACTTATTTGAACAGACCTGTGGATGTATGTATGCTTTAACAGGCTTAGTTAGTTAAATTTTATTGTGATGTTTGTTATTTCTATGAATTCATGACAAAAGTCATTTTAGCCATTTCACGAAATGACCAAGGTGGAATTTCAGCCATTTCGCGTAATGGCTTAAGATTTTAGTCATTTCCCGAAATGACCAAGTGAAACAGCCATTTCAAAATGACAAAGTTTCAACCATTACGCGAAATGGCTGGTTACACACTTTGACTGTAATATATATATATAATATATATATATATATACCTAATTATATATATAATATTATAATTTTCCCTTACCCAAATATCTAATTAAACTAATTATCCTAAAACTAAGTGAACACTAATCCAACGACAACATGAATTTCAAATGAAGCCTTTTCCGCTGTCGGTGTTACGAGAAGAATCTTTTCGTCTTCTGTAAAATTAATCCCGATCAAAGCTAACGTGCGTGAAGAACAAGGATCAAAAATAATCCCCCCCCCCCTTTCCCCTCCCAATCCTCCTTATAACGCGCACACAAATCCCCCCCCCCGCCGCAGTAATCGCCAGTCTTTCCTAATTCCCATTTTTATTTATTTACTCCCCTCGCTCCCTTTCTCGTCTCCCATATCCCTCGTGACATGAAGAGATTGTCCCCTCATATTTTTTTCTTTATCTGAACATCTGTTTCGCTAAATTTGAAAACTTTTCTCCATTTTCCCTAAAAATTAACATCGAACTTTTTAACGAAACTAATAAACTTTTAAAACTGTTCTAGTGTCGCCAGTTTGCCGGTATACGATACTGGTACGGCATCCACTCTCGTAGATATAATGCCGGTAGCTTAATAACTCCGGCAAACTTCCGATAAGCCAAGGACATAAGGTCATTCGGTTTTCTATAAATTTTGGTATTTTAAGATTCCCTCACCCCGACCCCTCACCGCCTTCAACTCGCCAAATGACCCCTATTTTCCGTTGAATAATCAATGTTACACTTTTCCTTTCCTTACCGGAGCCCGCGGCAGATGTTTTCGAGTCCATGGTCGCTAAATTATACATAAAATCACGAATTTACTTAGAAAATTGTAAAAATTGAGCGCAGCATCAGCCGCGAAACGAATTTTCACCTATTCATTTTAGCAAGTTTAGAATCAAATGCAATTATGGTGACATTTTCAGTTTTGTAGGATTTTTGGTAATTTATAGTCGTCGGTTTTTCGAAAATTTACAGTCTATATCCCGTACGATCAGATTACATTTTAGACTAATAAAACTACCCAAACAAAGGGACTCGAAATCTGTACGATAAAGAATGTTCATATACAGCATTTACCATAAGTCCGTCTCGAAGGAAAATTTATTTTAAATTAAATTTACAAAAGTAATACATTAAAACTAAAACAAATGTTCAAACTGATCTCTTGTTTTGGGAAGTGAGTTACACTCCTGAGGAAAAGGCGGAGGAGGCCTTTTCTTCTTCACGAGTCTAACTCGCTTCCATATTGGCCATTGCCCGTTATTCTACCCGCAATAAAAAAAAGATCCCAAAACAACAAGACGTCAATCTGAGCATTTGTTTTAGTTCTAATGCGTCACTTCTGTAAATTTAATTTAAAATAAATTGTCCTACGAGGCCGGACTTATGGGACACCCTGTATATTTGGGCAGAACTGGTGAGAGAAAAATTGCGTGATTAACCTCCAGCGAAAGACACCCCCACCCCCACACCAAACGCTTAAAAACGATAATGACGTCTCCCGCGGGAGACATTATATATCGACAATTATTATTTGGGAGGTTTGATTAATAACCCATTCGACACTATAATAACTCACCGCGTATACGTCATATTTCGACCATTCTATACTTACGCAGCAACGAAAGGCTTAAGTTCGGTTAGGTTGGATTGGATTATATGGTGTCGATGAAATTTCTCGTCGACGAAATGTGCGGAGGCTCAACTGTAAACATATCCACTATGTATGTAAAAGGATGATGAATACTTCCCGTACATGTTGGCCTAAAAAGTCAAGAGTTTTCGGGTAACCCGTAAATTTTAAACGCTTAAAATGACGCTTTTGTTCTCACAACAAACGTAATGCACGCTCTCTCGTCTTATACCGCCGTTTTCCAGATTATTTTTTCATTTTAACTGATACCATGTGGTGAATATTTGCCGAAGCGAAAAGCTTCAAAGTGTGACGAAATATCGTGTATACCGATTGAAAGGGGAAACACATCAAGCTGAAAAGTACTATAAAGCCGGCTGTAATACTGCCCCCAATGTGCAAGGTTACAAAAATTTCAAGGCGCGTAACTTTTGGGGGACACACACACACACACACACACACAATATATATATATATATATATATATATATATATATATATATATATATATATATATATATATATATTTGTGTGTGTGTGTGGTGCGTCCCCCCCAACAAGTCAGGAAACATAGGAACTATAATTTTTCAGTGCAAATGTGTACGTATACTGTATTTACTTTTGTTGGCTTCGAACGCCTCATTTGTGGGATTTCATAGGGGGTGTTACTTTCAACTTTCATCACGCCCTCGCAGCTAGCTACGCATGGATGATCAGAGGCTTTACGCAAGAACCTCGCCAGTTGGTTCTTGAAATTATGCCACCGCAGCTGGGGCAGTACACAATATACCTCTTCTCTCATTCCAGTGTGTTTCTATTCAGTGCCGGCACCAACCTTTTGGGGGCCCTACGCGCAAATATCTTTGGGGCCCCTAATAAATAAATATATACGTACATATTTCGCACAATAAAATGGTTAATATACAATTAAATATGCAAAAACCTATTAAGTTTATTTAGATAGATATACAGTATTCACATACATTCAAAACCTTTCTCTCCTGGCTTTTTTTATTGCAAATTCATCAATATCATCATCATAGGACAGCTTCCGGCCTACTTCCCGATCGATTGATGCTCATGATGGCAAGCCCACTCAGACGTTCTTGTGCCATTGTTGACCTGATGTACGTTTTAATTAGCTTCAACTTGGAGATTGGAGAAGCTCCTTTCAGCCGTGGCTACGGTCACTGGAAGAGTGACTGCAATTCTGAGAGCAATCCATAGGTTCGGATATAACTATCAGCTGCTTCTCGTGTATGCAAGTCAGCAATTCCAGTGCAGTCATCTTCTGAGATGGCAGATCTAATGGCACACATTTAGCGTTTGTTTACATTTTAATTTTTATAATTTTAACAACAAAAAAATTGCTAGATTTTATATGGAAATAAAGTGAATGGTGCTGGGGAAAAAAAAAAAAATAAAAAAAAAATAAAAATCAAGATTTGCCCCATTTTTTTATTTCTGTCAATCATTCATTCATTAATTTTTTTTATATCGCTCGCTGGGGGCTCTCCCGCCTCGCGGAGCCCCACGCACACTGCGTGATCTGCGTAATGGAAGAGCCGGCGCTGCTTCTATTTCATTTCTAAGGTTTGGGACATATTCCTCGAGTATCTTCCATACGTATATTACGGCGCATCGCTCGCGTCTTCTTTCCTGGGAATAGAGTTTCAAGGACTTTGGGTCGTGACCAGTAGTGTTCATCTTTCGTTGGCGCTATCCTAAACGTAGTCCTTGGTATGGCTTCTATGTTTGTAATGTCTTTTTCTATATGGTTTCGAGAGTACTCGGCACAACTCAATTATTGGTAGGACTAAATTTTTCCATAATATTAGCATGATGTTTGCTCTTCTGCTACGGAAGCTCCTCCAGATAATTCCCATTGTTTTTCTAGCTGTTGTAATTTCATGTTGTAATGTTCTCCAAATTCTGCATCCGATAACATTATTACTCCAAGATCCCCGACTCGTGGGTTTGGTGTTATCCGTTCGTCTTTGTGTTCTGTACCTTTTAGCCTGTAGCTCCTTATTGTTACCATACCTTACGAGTTGGAATTTTTCTTCGTTGAATTTCATATTACTACCTTCTGTCCACTTGAATATATAGTTTCAATATAATTTCGTAACTTTTCTACGTCACCTTTATTTGATATTTCCTCGCTTATCTTTGCGTCATCCGCGAAACACGATACGACAATCTTAATATCTGCATCCACGTCCGCAATCATTATGATGAACAGCAAAGGAGCTAAATACTGTACCTTGCGCGACAGAGCTAATAACTTCCGACTTCAGGTTTTTTTCCGCAGTTACGAAATTAAATATCCATCGACAAAACTTTCCAATAATTCTTGTATTCTTAAGTTTGTGTCCTATAAATAACTTCACGATACATATTACACCAACATTTTAACCTCGACACAATGTTTCCAAAGGTGGTCTAATAACAGTGGTGGACATGATCTACCAGCTCTGAGGCCATGTTAGTTCAAACTATAAATTCTTTCCTTGTAGGTAGTAAACAATAGTCTCGAAAAATTATTTTATATATATATATATATATATATGCCAAATTAAGTAACTGTAAAGATGACAACATCCGAAAAATATTAAATGATAAACTGCGGAGTATCGATTGCGTCATACAGGAACTAATTGAGAAGCATACAGAAAAAGACGACGACGCTATGGAAGCGATAAAGGTTAAATCAAAGTACTTCTATAATTTTGCAAAAAGGAAGTCGAAAAACCATACGACTATCGAACCTTTGAAAAACGAAGACAGAGCTTTATCTGATGATCTAACAGAAGTATCTAAAATATTAAGAGCTCAGTATGAATCATCTTTTAGTATCCCAAAAACTGACTGACTGATATGCGATAGAAACGAGTTCTTTGAAGAAGAATTACAAGGGGAAAGTATAACGGACTTCGACTTTACGACAGATGATATTACACAAGCTATAGGGAAACTAAAAACACACACAGCGGCAGGACCGACAAATGGAATGCCACACTGATCAAAAACTGCAATGCAATCGCTGAGCCCCTATATTGGATATGGAGACCATCACTAGACATGGAAGAAATACGGACATCCTAAAGGAGCGCGAACATAGTCCCAATATATAAAGGGGGAGATCGATCTGAGGCCAAACATTATAGGTCAGTGTGTCGTTTACATCTCATCTCACTAAAATATTTGAAAGAATATAGTTAGACAGAAAATCTGACTTTTTGGAAACTCAGAAAAAAATTAAATGATAACCAACATGGATTTCGGTCAGGCAGATCATGCCTATCACAACTAATGGAACACTACAACATCATTGATGCACTGGAAAGTAATGAAAGCTATGATGTAATTTAGTCCAGGCAATCTAGAGCAAAAATAGCTTCAACCTGGGAAAAATTGCTTCAGAAGCTTTCTAAACTGTTTCCAGCTCAGGAACCATTGCAGAATAACATATCCAAAATCCGACAAAATTGGACCCCGGGAACACCCCCAAAATGAAATTCAAAATGGCGGACTGGCAGTTTCCTACGAAATACAATAAATTTTAATTTCGCTTTGTAGAGAAAGTTATGACGTTTTTCTTGATCAGTAAAATGTTTTAAAACACATTTTCGTTTCTAAATTAACCTATATGACACTAAAAATTGTATTAGGCGGCTAGTATTAAACTATGACGTCACGTAATGTAATAAAATATACTGTATGGAGTGTATGTGAGAATGGACATTGCTACATCTTTATAAACTTATATTATATACAACTCTTTAATTCCTACTACCCACTATCAAATCTGCGTATTTGTGCTTGTCATTTTCTTTAAAACTGTTATTATGTACTCCTTTTAAATACTGCAACACAGTTTATTAATTTGTGTTTTCTGTTTCAGACTGACTCGATGTGCGTCCGCCTTCAAGAATGCAGACCCCTGAAGAATTGTGCGTGATTTGTAAGGAGAAATTGGACAGCGGACAGGAAGTGGTTCACATCTCGCAAAAAGGAGCAGATGGTATAAATGCATCCAGCCGCAGCCGTGGAAGCGATGTTGTTGCAACAGCTGGAATAAGTGTTCACGTTGTATGTAGGAAAAGGTTTACGGATAAAAAGACCATTGAAATAAAGAAGCGACAGACCGCAGCCGAGGCAATACCAAGGAAAAGTGCTCGTTTTCATGAATACGCATTTTCCAGTGCTACTCACTGTTTGTTTTGTGATACCTTTGTGGACTTTTTTTCCAAACACAAACCAAAATCAGAGCATGTCAAAATAAGAACTACAGAGTTCTCCGAAACCATAAAAAGGTGCTGTGAAAGCCGCTGCGATGAATGGTCGTTTAATGTAAAAGGCCGTCTGGAGTATTATCTTCGTGATCTTCCTGCTGCAGATTGTGTCTACCATCACACCTGCAGCGTAAATTTTCGAAGTGGAAAAAACATTCCTCGCGCATACTCCTCCGACGATCATGATTCGAAGAAAGGGAGACCAACTAATGAAGAGCAACACCAAGCATTCCTTCAGACCTGTGCTTACCTGGAAGAGAATGATGATGAACAACTGTTGATTGGAGACCTAATTTCCAAATGGAGGAATATCTTCAAGGAAGTCAGAGCTCTGTCTACGAACGCAGGCACATGAAGAGAAAGCTTTTAGAACGTTACGGAGACAAGGTCATAATATCAGGTGAAAGTGGGAAGGCAGATGTAGTAACACTACGAGAGACAGCTAATGAAATTCTTATAGATTATCACAAAAAGTCGAAAGAATGTGATATAGATATAGAGCTACAGAAGATTTACCTAGTAGAAGCTGCTGCAAAAATAATCAGAAGTGATATCAAGTCTGTCGACTCGCCTAGAAAAGATGTGTATCCATCTCCAAATGACATCACTGCAGAAAGTGCTCTTGATTACATTCCCAACAGTCTGAAATTGCTATTATCAAAAGCATTTGCGGGACAGGATGCTTCAAGAAAAATAGGTGCAATTGGGCAGAGCATTATGCAAGCAACCCGTCCTAGAGGATTACTATGTCCACTACAGATCGGTTTGTCGGTTCAGCTACACCACAACTTTAGGTTAAGGTACCTTATTGACGTTCTCCATCAGCTGGGTTACTGTTCGTCGTATGCAGAAGTAACAAGATTCGAAAGAAACGCGGCGCTGGCAAGTGGGTCTGGCTCTTTTACTGTTGATGAAAACACTGCAGTCCTTCTAGCAGCAGATAACGTCGATCATGATGTCTGCACTTTGGATGGGAAGAATACCTTTCATGGAATGGGTATGATTGCCGCAATAACTCCGAAGATCAAGATCCACCCTTCTATTCACAGGCGTAATGTTGGTGACAATGACATTAAGAAGATTGCAACCGTTGATATTAGGGAATATAGACACGCGAGAAGCATGTTGAGGGACATCTCATTCCGCGAACTTCCAGTACCCACTGCCACCATAAGTCGACTTAGTCTTCTCTGGCAGATATCTTCAGCAGAAACATCAGGTCCAAGTTGGTCCGGAACAATGCAGGCAATTCACGGTGGATCAAGTGTCTCACATCCAGGTGTGGCGTCGATCACGTTCCTTCCCATCATAGATATGTCGCCAACTGACATGACCTGCATATTTTCGACATTACTATATTTGAGCAAGATAGCACGCGATCAAAAAGTCCCATGCATTATTACCTTTGATCAGCCTTTGTTCTGGAAAGCTTCCCAAATCATCAATGAACAGAGACCTGCAGGACATTGTTTTAATGCTGGGATCATTTCACACTCTGATGAATCTTTTGGGAGCAGTCGGTACTCTTGTAGTGAATACTCTTATTTTAGTTTCAAGTTAAATGTTAATTTTACAGTCTTGAATTTCGGAATAGTATAAATTCATTTTAAATTAGTTACCCCATTATAATTCAATTGTGAACCACATTAATACTAATTTTATGTATACTATATTATTTTATTGTATGTAAACATAATTAATTATATATCACAATTGTCAGTTAATTATTTATATTCAAATATTTATTTTAATCTAATACCATGTCCATTTTACAAATAAATAATAGAAAACCAAAGGTTATATTTTCCACCTTTGGTACTGTCGCAGTTTCGCCTAACGGACTCAATACGGCTAGTGAGATAATCACTGGTTGGCACTTAACTAGCGGCAGTGCTTATGGCTACATCATCCAGGTTAACCTATACCGGATAGATGCGCTACGGTCCCAAGCCGTAGCTTGCCTAGGCCGACGACGACGACGACGTAAACCAACAATTGGTGACCCCGGAGCTGGATTACCCCTTTTACCCGAACGACTAGGACTAGACTGTAATGTCGTTCGTGCCCATCACCCCCTTCACCCGAACGACTAGGACTAGACTGTAACGTCGTTCGTGCCCACCACCCCCTTCACCCGAGCGACTAGGACTAGACTGTAACGTCGTTCGTGCCCATCACCCCCTTCACCCGAGCGACTAGGACCAGACTGTAATGTCGCTCGTGCCCTCTGCCCTCACCCCTGCCCGTGCGCTCTGTGCCTGCGCTCGTCTCAACCTCCACTCCTTCGTTGGTAACTTGTCGTCTTGCTTGTACGTTAGCAAGCATAGGAGAAGATGCCTGACGACGCTGGTGCCATCTCCCACTTGAGCGTAAAGCTCCCCGTCTTCTGGCGGGTGATCCATTTATTTGGTTCCACCAAGTGGAATCACAATTCAACTTGGGAAGGATCACCGCTAGCAGGACGAAATACGATCATGTTTTGTCCTCTCTACCAGCGAGCATCATCTCTGAAGTCCGTGACGTCATCGTATCTACTTCCACGAGTGAGGACCCGTACAACGATCTGAAGTCTGCCATCCTGTGCCGCACCACTGTCTCCGAGCGTGAGAAACTACATCAGTTAATCTCAAAAGAAGAACTTGGAGACCGTAAGCCCACTCAAATGCTGAGGGCTATGCAGTGCGCTCTAGGCGAACGCGCACAAACCTTCGATAAGGACATCTTTAGACAGTTGTTCTTGCAGAAACTTCCTCCATCAGCTCAGCGTGTCTTGGCCACTATGGATCCTGCTACTCCAGTTGATAAACTAGCAGAAACTGCCGACAAAGTAGTGGAGATTGACACAGCTCCGGTCAACAACGTGAACACACAATCGGAACTGGAGTTGAAAGTGAAAGAGTTAAGTCATCAACTCAACCACGTTTGTTCTCTGCTACAAAATCAACGGCAAAGAAGCCATTCTCGGTCAAGATTTACGAAGAGGCATCGTTCGAGTTCCGGGAAGATCTGCTTCTACCACTCGAAATTTGGAAAGAAGGCTAGGAAGTGCATCTCCCCTTGCAATTTTTCGTCGGAAAACCCCAGCAGCGAGTCCTAATGGCGTCTAGTACTCGCACTGCCAACCTGTTATTCATAAAGGACAGGAACTCTGGTGTCAATTTCTTGGTTGATACCGGAGCGTCAGTCAGTGTATTCCCTCAAAAATCTGGTCATACGCACTCGGAATCTCCGCCTCTATACGCTGCTAACGGTTCACGCATACCCACGTACGGTACTCAGTCGCGTGAACTAAACTTGGGCCTTCACCGATCCTTCAAGTGGATTTTCATCTGTGCTCAAGTGCGGCATCCATAATCGGCGCTGACTTCCTCCAGCATTTCAAACTCCTGGTGGATCTTGACAAGCGACGCTTATGCGACCAGGCCACACTGCTTTCTGTTCTTGCCAAACAGGTTGCCCTTCCGGACGCCTCGAACTCTGCACTTTCCCTCGTTCCCCCTAATTCCATGTACCAGTGCCTTTTCCAACGATATCCAGGAATTCTTCAACCTATGCAGATGGGTGATACCATTAAGCACACCATTACCCATCACATTACAACAAAAGGTCCCCCTGTGTTTGCAAAACCCAGACGTCTTGCCCCGGACAAACTGAAAGCTGCCAAATCGGAATTCCAGCTTATGATGGATCTTGGGATAATAAGACCTTCCAAAAGCAGTTGGTCCTCTCCCCTACACCTGGTCCAGAAGAAGTCAGGAGACTGGAGACCATGTGGGGATTACCGGTTTTGAATTCGACAACCATCCCGGACCGATATCCGGTACCAAATGTCCAAGACTTTACTTCTCTTCTCCACGGCAAATCTATCTTCAGTAAAATAGATCTCGTTAAGGCTTTCCACCACATTCCCGTAGAGCCTTCGGATATTCCCAAGACTGCAGTTTGTACACCATTTGGGTTATTCGAATTTTGAAGATGCCGTTCGGGCTACGGAATGCTGCGCAAACCTTTCAGAGGTTTATAGATGAGGTCACCAGAGGCTTAGACTTTGTTTATGCCTACATCGATGATTTGCTTGTGGCCAGCTCAACGGAAGAGGAACATAAGGAACATCTTTCACTCCTCTTTCAACGCTTAGAACAATACGGTGTTACTATTAATGCATCTAAGTGTGTGTTTGCACAGCCAACCTTGGAATTTCTTGGTCACACGATTTCGCAGCACGGAATTACCCCCCTTCAGGACAAGTGTGAAGTGATAAAAAATTACCCTATGCCAAATAATCAGCGTGAGTTACGTCGGTTTCTAGGTTTGGTAAATTATTACCACAAGTTCATTAAAAACTGTGCCAGTGTTCTTGCTCCTCTACACGCTATGATCACACACAAACGCAAGGTAACGAAATTGGTATGGTGTAGCGATAGTTTACAGGCGTTCGACAATGCCAAAAATGCTATCAATAGTGCATTGTCTCTGTCATTTCCTATCAGTGATGCCCCCCTAACTCTGACGGTCGATGCATCAGATGTTGCGATCGGTGGGTGTTGGAACAAACCATTAACGGTCAACAAGCACCCATCGCGTTTTACTCGAAAAAGCTGCAGCCAGCCCAAACGCGTTATAGTGCTTTCGGACGTGAACTTCTTGCTATTTACTTAAACGTGAAGCATTTTCAACATTTCCTTGAAGGCCGAGAGTTTTGTGTTTTTACCGACCACAAACCTTTGGTCACTGTCTTCAATAAAAACAGCTGTAACCACTCTCCCAGAGTCATCAGGCAACTCGATTATATCTCGCAATTTACCACAGATATCCGCCACATCAAAGGTGTCTTGAACACTCCAGCGGATGCACTTTCAAGAATAGAGATTACTTCTGTTACCCTCAGCTCTACACTGTGGAATGCTATTGCACAGGATCAAGATAAGGATACGGAACTACAAGACCTGCTCAGAGAAGACTCCACTCACTCACTTTCCCTCAAGAAAATGAGTATGCCAGGATTGTCTGTGCCCCTCTATTGCGACGTATCAACAGCTGCTATTCGCCCTTATGTCCCTCCATGTCACAGACAAGCAGTCTTCACGGATCTTCATAAGCCCTCCCATCCTGGTATCCGTGCTTCGCAACACCTGGTTACCTCTCGCTTTGTTTGGCCCTCGATGCGGAAGGATGTCAAACATTGGACCAAAACGTGCCTTGCCTGCCAGCGTGCCAAAGTCCAAAGCCAAAAACCAGGTCCCCCTTTGACGCATTTCCGCCCCCATCCCAGCGATTTGAGGTAATTCATGTAGACATTGTTGGCCCTCTTCCAGTGATTCAAGGCCAACGTTATCTGCTCACCTGTCTCGACCGCTTTTCCAGATGGCCTGAAGCCATCCCACTTCCTGATATCCAAGCGGACACTGTTGCAAGAGCCTTTCTTCATGGATGGGTATCAAGATTTGGATTGCCGACAAAAGTCATCACTGACCAAGGTCGCCAATTTGAGTCTTCGCTTTGGAAGAAGTTTACCAGCTTGTTGGGTACAGTACATGCGCATACCTGTGCGTATCATCCGCAAGCTAACGGCCTCGTCGAACGCTTCCATCGCCAGCTGAAGTCATCCCTTATGTGTCACGAAGACTCCCATTGGATGGATAAGCTTCCACTCGTGTTGCTTGGTATTCGCTCTGCATTTAAGAGTGATCTGAAGACTACAGCGGCTGAACTAGTCTATGGAACAACACTGCGGCTACCAGGTGGCTACTTCACTGCAGGGGATAAGTCATGTGATCCTACGGAATTCGCTCAAACACTTTCCTCTCACATGCAGTCCCTTCAGCCTGTTCCCCCTCGATTGACTAGCCAACAGAACATCTTTGTTTCCCCAGCCCTCCAGTCTTGCACCCACGTTTTCGTTCGTGTACCTGTCCCAAAACGGCCTCTCCAATGTCCATATGACGGACCCTATGAAGTTCTCCGACGTACGCGCAAATCATTTCTCATCCAGCGCGGTTCCAAGGTCGACAAGGTTTCTATCGATCGTCTTAAGCCTGCGTTTTTGGAATCAACCTTAAGCGAGGTACATGTAGCTACCAAAAAGGTCAGCGGAAATCTGTGTCGTTCGGAACTCTTTGAACTTCCTCTCTGGTGGGGGAGTGTGTAGTGAATACTCTTATTTTAGTTTCAAGATAAATGTTAATTTTACCGTCTTGAATTTCGGAATAGTATAAATTCATTTTAAATTAGTTACCCATTATAATTCAATTGTGAACCACATTAATACTAATTTTATGTATACTATATTATTTTATTGTATGTAAACATAATTAATTATATATCACAATTGTCAGTTAATTATTTATATTCAAATATTTATTTTAATCTAATACCATGTCCATTTTACAAATAAATAATAGAAAACCAAGGTTATATTTTCCACCTTTGGTACTGTCGCAGTTTCGCCTAACGGACTCAATACGGCTAGTGAGATAATCACTGGTTGGCACTTAACTAGCGGCAGTGCTTATGGCTACATCATCCAGGTTAACCTATACCGGATAGATGCGCTACGGTCCCAAGCCGTAGCTTGCCTAGGCCGACGACGACGACGACGTAAACCAACACTCTTATGAATGGTTCAGGATTGTCTGAAGTACTTCAAGAAATATACGGACCAAATGCCGTGCAACACATGATGTCTGGAAAAGCTGTTTCAAGAGCGATACGTGGTAATATGATAGTAGATGCAGCTCTTAGTACCTTACTAGTCGCAGACGTTTTCCCGTAATGAAGATGGAACTCCTCATGACCTCCATAAGGAAGCTTGTGACCTGCTCGACGATGTTATGACCGCCAAACAATCAGTTGAGGATGTGGAATCTTCGAATGCATTGTCTCAGATTGCTACCACTTTGGATGCGAAGAAAACTGACCTACAATCTACTTCGCAAACAAGTCAACTCTGGTTGGAATATCAGCGAATGATCAACATTGCACGTTCCTTGATAACAGCAGACAGAACCGGCTCGTGGGATTTGCACTTGCAAGCTATGCTGGAGACCATCCCCATAATTGCAGCAGCCGGACATCACAATTACCTGAAATCGATATACCTGTACCTGCAGAAAATGTTAAGTTTGCCTTCTGAAAATCCAGCCGTTAACAAAATGTTCCAGGAAGGTAAGTTTGTGGTAAGAAGAAGCGACAGATTATGGGCCGGACTCGGCACAGACCTGGTGATAGAACAAGTACTAATGCGTTCCCTGAAAAGCAGAGGCGGACTGACACGCGGAAGTGGATTTACAGACATCCAAAGGACAACGTGGCTCTTTTCTATGCCTCTGTGTTCCACTTATAACTTAGCAATGCAGGAATACACCAGAGTTTTGTTGGAAAGTAGTGAACAGCACAAGGAAATGAGGGAAGTAGACAAATCAGGGACAGTAATGACATGAAGAAAGTACTTGAACGTCTGGAATCCTTATCCCCATTCCATTCTACCTCGGGTCTCTGCAACATTGTAACAGGGCTAACTGCTGATCCTGGAGTTAACGTTCATCAATTGCATTCAATCGGTACGAACATTGTCGTAAAAATGATTGGGAAACAAGCCTTTACATATTCTGCCAAAAGATCTGACAAAGTGAAAACACTAGGATCTGCTTCTGCCGTTGTGATCACTGATGCTTCAGATATAGAAGTAGATCCTGCACTACTGTTTCAGAGAATGATGACTGTTGCCACTGGCGGAGACATGAATCTTGAAGATGTCATGTGTTACGAACTGTGTGCATATCCTCCTGCATTGTTCGAATCACGAAGTATCTTGAGGAAACCCGATAAGTCTCAGCTAGCTCATGCAATAATCAAATACACTGACACTTTACGCATGGAAGAAGTTCAAGAAATTCAGTGCACAGACCAGTACGTATTGGATGGTGGATCTCTACTACATCGTGTTTCCTGGCGTCAAGATGAAACATATGACAGCATCGCCAACTCATATGCCGATTTCACTCTGAAAACATATGGAAAAGCAATCATTGTTTTTGATGGCTACAGCAGCTCTCCTACGATCAAGGACATGACCCACAGAAGACGCAGCACCAAGACAAGCAGAAATGTGAATCTCAGTCCAAGCATGGTTTGTTGGCCAGAAGGAACACTTCTTGGCTAATGAAAACAACAAGCAAGCATTTATTTCCCTCGTAGGTGAGATGAAGAAGCACGGGTGTACTGTTCACAACGCAGATGGGGATGCTGATGTGGACATCGTTCGTGTAGCAGTTTCCTCATCAGAAAATGCAACTACAACAGTAATAGGGGAAGACACCGACTTGCTGATTCTCCTTCTGTACCATGCCAAGGACAGTGGTTTCAAGTTGTACTATCGCAGCGATATAAGACGGGGACCATCTCCTAATCCTGTGTATGATATTCTCAGCATTCAATCATTGTTAGGCAATGACATCTGCAAGTATCTCCTGTTTGTGCATGCTTTCACGGGCTGTGATAGCACATCCAGAATTTTTCGATCGGTAAAGCCAAAGCATTCGACACACTGATGAAGGTGGCTGAACTCCGTTCAGTTGCAAATACATTATGTTCTGATTGTTGCCAACACTCTGACATTGAAGCCGCTGGAAGAAAGGCAATGCTTCTGTTGTATGGCTGCAAAACACTTGAATCCACTAACGCACTACGTCATCGAATGTTAGTTGAAAAGGTAGCTACAGCTAAATCTTTTGTTACACCCGAACGTTTGCCACCTACCGATGCGTCCACAAAGTACCACAGCTTTCGCACATACTTTCAAATACTAATCTGGAAGTCTACAGAAGAGAAGATCGATGCAGAACAGTGGGGTTGGTATGTAAAGAATAATTCCTACTACCCTACAGCCTGCGACAAGCCACCAGCTCCAAATTATCTACTCAACATGATCCGCTGCTCCTGCAAGACGAAATGTGCTACTTCAAGATGTGGATGCAAGCGTAATGGAATGCCCTGTTCAGCCGCTTGTGGCGAGTGCCAAATCAGTGGTTGCGATAACAACCCAAGTACCGGTAATCTATCCGATGATAGTGATGAAGAGGATTAATTTCTGTATGTTTGTGACCAGGTATCACTTCTTCTGTAATGAACATAACTTGAAACTGGGAAAAAAATAATTGTTGTATTATTGATTATAAAAATCTGTAAAAAGCTATATAACATTATATTTGCGTAATAACTGGTTGTGTTGTATATTGTTGAATTATTTAAAACATTACAACTGAAAGAAAAAGCATCAAATGTATCTCTATAAATAAAAGCGTAAATTATATATTTTTTTTTTTCGTAGGAAACATCCAGTCCGCCATTTTGAATTTCATTTTTGGGGGTGTTCCCGGGGTCCAATTTTGTCGGATTTTGGATATGTTATTCGGCAATGGTTCCTGAGCTGGAAACAGTTTAGAAAGCTTCTGAAGCAATTTTGCCCAGGTCTAACTAAAAATTGCCTGGACTAATTACACAGACTTTGCCAAAGCGTTCGGCAAGTGTAACCATGGAATCACAATACATAAACTGAAATATATGGGAATAACAGGAAAAGTAGGGAAATGGATATAATATTTCCTTAGTGAGTGGCGGCAAGTCATTACAGTAAAAGGAATATCTTCATCAGAATCAGAGGTCCTCAGCTCAGTACCACAAGGAACAGTATTAGCTCCACTACTCTTCATAATCATGCTAACTGACATAGATGAGGACTTTACCAGAGACAGCACAGTAACATCCTTTGCCGATCGATGACACAAAGATCAGTAGAAAAATAAGAAACCCACAGGATATAATATCTCTACAAACAGACATGAACAGAATCTACAAGTTGATGGAAGACAACAATATGAAGTTTAACAATGAGAAATTTCAACCTGTTACGGTACGGAAAAAGGGAGGACCTAAAATCCATGGAATACTATACTCCATGGACAGGAAATTCAGAGAAATTCTAAAGCAAGAGATTTAGGAGTTGTAATGACTGATGATGCGAAATTTGAAACAAAATAAGATAGCAGTAAATAGAACAAAGGGAATATAACTAGGCAGATACTGAGAACCTTTAAACGAAGGGATAGGAATATAATGATTCCTCTACTGAAATTGGAATACTGCTCGATTTTAACATGCCCATATAAAAAAGAAGACATTAGACAGCTAGAAGGGATTCAGAGAAGCTTTACAGCCAAGATCAATGGGTACAAAAAACAAAATTACTGGGAAAGGTTACGTAAATTAAACCTATATTCACTGGAAAGGGGAAGAGACACACATACCATTATTTACACTTGGAAAATAATGGAGAAATTAGTCCCTAATCTTACTCTGGACCCTGTAACTCCCCAAACAACAATGGAAAGTAGAAAAGGAAGATTGTGTCGTGTTCCCAAATTAAAGACTAGACAGGAAACATCCTTAACCCTGAAAGAAAATAGTTTTGTTGTGAGAGGACCAAAACTGTTTAATCAGCTGCCCAAAGACCTAAGGAACACGAGTGTTGTTGCGGTGGACATCTTCAAAAGAAGATTAGACGCCTGGTTCAGAACAATCCCCGATGAGCGAGCCGGGCGTACCTGGCTATGTGAGGTGGAGAGTACAAGAAACCAACTCACTACTTCACCAGGCCAACTCGAGAGGAAGGGCGACAAGTTTGATCTTCGTGAAATAAGGAATCATCGCGCGGAACATTTGAAAGGTTGAAAGGAAAGGTGTATGTATGTATGTATGTATGTATGATGATGTAATATTTCAGACCAACAAAGACCCTAGGATCCACTCATGGCTGGTCTACCTAACTGTGGTTGTAGTTGTGTATTGCGCATGTCCTCCGTGGTGGCAGAAGGGACCTACAATTTTACGTGGGTTCCGAACCACAAAAACCTTAATTTTACTACAATAAACTATACCCAATCTATCAACATATGCGTCGAATCGATTTTTAAACATGTTTATAGACGTGCTACTAATTACTTCTACCGGCAAACTATTCCACCTATTTACTATTCTATGCGTAAAAACGTTTTTGGCAACTACTGTCTCGAACCTCCTCCTTGTCAACTTACACCCTTTATTTCTAGTCCTAATTATATTGTGGTATTTCGAAAAAGCTCTCTTTATTTACGTTATCGAACCCGTTCATAATTTTAAAAACCTGGATTAGATCACCCCTTAGCCTCCTAGTCTCGAGTGTAGTCAATTTTAACTCTTTAAGCCTATCCTCGTACGACTTCGACCTAAGCGACGGAATCATCTTAGTTGCTCGTCTTTTAACTTTCGATTTTGTTTATATCTTTGCGCATATGCGGATTCCAAAATTAGATCGCGTACTCTAAATGGGGTCTAACTAATCATTCATAAAGAGGAACAATAATATCGCGCGATTTGTACTCAAAATTGCTAGCTATAAAACCTAGCACTTTGTTCGCCTTATTGACCGCTGCTGTACTTTGTTTCGCCACTTTTAAATCACCAGTGACGATAACTCCTAAATCTTTTTCCTGTTCTACGATTACCAATTCCTTCCGACATACTATACGCAAAATTACCGTTACGCGAACCTATATGTAAAATTTTTCACTTATCGACGTTAAATCTCATTCGCCATGTGACTGACCAATGAACGATTTTGTTCAGATCTTCCTGGATTTTACTTCTATCTTCATCATTAATTGCCTTACCACCCAACTTCGTGTCATCCGCAAACTTTGAAACTGTACTGACTAGACCGACATCTAAATCGTTAATATATATAAGAAAAAGCAAGGGGCCCAATACAGAACCCTGAGGAACGCCGCTCGCTACATTAGCCCAAGACGACTCCGCTCCATCAACGACCACCCTCTGTTTCCTACTTCGCAATCACTCTTCTATCCAATTTATTACTACACCCCTGATTCCATGAGCATTTGTTTTCACCGAGTCTTTTGTGCGGTACGGTGTCAAACGCTTTTGAAAATCTAAATACACTACATCTACCGCCCGATGACTATCGTAAACTTCAACCACACTTTGAAAAAATTCTAAAAGATTAGTTAAGCAAGATTTGTTTCGCCTAAAACCGTGCTGCGTATTTCTAATCAAGTTATGCAATTTCAAGTGTTCAACTATACGATCCCTAATTATTGATTCCAGTAGCTTACCTACAACAGACGTTAAACTGATTGGCCTATAACTTCCCGCCGCATCTTTAACGCCTTTCTTAAAAATGGATGTTACATTTGCTAACTTGAAACTGTCTGGTACGCACCCCTCAGAGATAGACGCATTAAAAATCTTTGTTAGCGGCACAACAATGTTTTCTTTTAATTCTTTCAGTTGTATGGGATATATGGAATCCGGCACCAGTGATTTACGCATCTTCATTTTATTAATATAGCGCATTACCTCCCTTTCACTAACCACAATATTATCTAAAGTATTACTATTGTCAAACGGCATATGTCTATGATCGTAGGGATATTCGTTACATCTTCTATTGTAAAAACTGACGTAAAAAATTTGTTTAGCAGAGTAGCCATTTGCTTGTTTTCAGAAACTAGCTGTCCGTCAGAATTTTTCAACGGCCTCAAGATACTCTTTACTGGATTCTTATTATTGACGTATTGAAAGAATCGCTTGGGGTTTTCTTTACCGTCACGATCTATGGAGATTTCAAAATCATGCTTGGACTTTTTTATTACGCTTTTCGTTTCACGCCTTAGATATGTATTTGTTTCGTAACCACAAATCGTCTTTATCGCGCTTATGTAGCCTATAAGCCCTATCTCTACTCTTTATAATATCCCCTACTCTAGAAGTAAACCACAAGGGCTTGTTATTTACTTTCGCACGCTTAATCTTGTACGGTACACATTCCTCATTTATAGTCCTACATACTGTTTCAAACGATTCCCATATTATTTTTGCGTTGGAGATCCCCATTACATTTTCCCAATTGATGAGTGACAATTCATTTCTAGATTTACAAAAGTCTGCGTGCTGGAAGTTAGGAGTTTTAGTCGAGTTAGCTGGTTTCGACCTCGTAGGTTCCCCAACCTTTTGAATAAGAAAGCTATCCTCGAGAAAATTAACCAAACGATTACCTTCCGCGTCTCCCTGCATTGTATCGTAATCCACGTTGGCGCAATTAAAGTCACCCATAACTAAGGCCTGCTCACTACCTATTATTCTCTTAAGTTCACGATATAACGCTTGGTCCGTATCAGCTGTTTGATTAGGGGACTACATATAACCGCAACAAGAAGTTTGAAATCGTTCAAGTTAATAGACTAATAGAATCTATCGGTTCTGGAATTCTGTGCTTTACTTCTATAACGTTCGCAATATTAACTTTGATAAACAACATAACACCTCCTCCTCGCCTACCTATTCTGTTTTTAACAAAAAGTCTTTTACCTCTAATTTGATATATATATATATATATATATATATATATATATATATATATATATATATATATATATATATATATTCCTAAATCGCCCAATTCCTCCTACATTTTCGTCGGTGGTCATCGAAGTTACATTAGTTTCTACATTTGATGTCTTTTTTTTTTATAATTTGCGTTAAGCTAGGGAGAGGTTACTTTACAAAATTTAGAGAATACACTTTTTTTTTACCATATACTGTATTGTATAGTGATTATTTTTTTCAAATTTCATTCGCGTTAGGATTTTAATTAAAAAGTTCAAATCTCAAATTACTTCTACTTCATGCTACCTCACAATTTTACACACCCAGTTTTTTGTTTTATTTTATTTTAGATGAGGTTAGGTTAAACGACCCGAAATTGGAAATCTACAACAAAGTAGTAGCTATTTTCCGTGAAGGAGGAAAGTGATACAAAAGGAAAGGAAAGTGATACGAAAGGGTTTCAGCATCATTTCGTCTTTTCTTTTTTCGTCATAGTTATTTTCATCATAAATATTACTGACGTGTTACTTTCGTGAAATAATTTTCATATATATATATATATACATTCAACTGCAAAGAACACGCAGTATAAATAACGTAAAGAACGACGCTTGTATAGGAGATATTCCGCGCAAGACGAGAGAGAGAAAACGGAACAAATGAAAAAATGAAGTAACCACCTGGGAATCGAACCCGGGATCTTCCGATTGCCGGTCAGACGCGATACCATTACACCATGGACTTCACTCTTCCAAATGCCGTAATTCTTCTACATACTCGCAGAAACCAATGCCCCAAGGGTGCACCTCCCGCATGCCGTAACATTATATACATTCAACTGCAAAGAACACGCAGTATAAATAACGTAAAGAACGACGCTTGTATAGGAGATATTCCGCGCAAGACGAGAGAGAGAAAACGGAACAAATGAAAAAATGAAGTAACCACCTGGGAATCGAACCCGGGATCTTCCGATTGCCGGTCAGACGCGATACCATTACACCATGGACTTCACTCTTCCAAATGCCGTAATTCTTCTACATACTCGCAGAAACCAATGCCCCAAGGGGGCACCTCCCGCATGCCGTAACATTATATACATTCAACTGCAAAGAACACGCAGTATAAATAACGTAAAGAACGACGCTTGTATAGGAGATATTCCGCGCAAGACGAGAGAGAGAAAACGGAACAAATGAAAAAATGAAGTAACCACCTGGGAATCGAACTCTGGATCTTCCGATTGCCGGTCAGACGCGATACCATTACACCATGGACTTCACTCTTCCAAATGCCGTAATTCTTCTACATACTCGCAGAAACCAATGCCCCAAGGGGGCACCTCCCGCATGCCGTAACATTATATACATTCAACTGCAAAGAACACGCAGTATAAATAACGTAAAGAACGACGCTTGTATAGGAGATATTCCGCGCAAGACGAGAGAGAGAAAACGGAACAAATGAAAAAATGAAGTAACCACCTGGGAATCGAACCCGGGATCTTCCGATTGCCGGTCAGACGCGATACCATTACACCATGGACTTCACTCTTCCAAATGCCGTAATTCTTCTACATACTCGCAGAAACCAATGCCCCAAGGGGGCACCTCCCGCATGCCGTAACATGCGGGAGGTGCCCCCTTGGGGCATTGGTTTCTGCGGGTATGTAGAAGAATTACGGCATTTGGAAGAGTGAAGTCCATGGTGTAATGGTATCGCGTCTGACCGGCAATCGGAAGATCCCGGGTTCGATTCCCAGGTGGTTACTTCATTTTTTCATTTGTTCCGTTTTCTCTCTCTCGTCTTGCGCGGAATATCTCCTATACAAGCGTCGTTCTTTACGTTATTTATACTGCGTGTTCTTTGCAGTTGAATGTATATAATGTTACGGCATGCGGGAGGTGCCCCCTTGGGGCATTGGTTTCTGCGAGTATGTAGAAGAATTACGGCATTTGGAAGAGTGAAGTCCATGGTGTAATGGTATCGCGTCTGACCGGCAATCGGAAGATCCCGGGTTCGATTCCCAGGTGGTTACTTCATTTTTTCATTTGTTCCGTTTTCTCTCTCTCGTCTTGCGCGGAATATCTCCTATACAAGCGTCGTTCTTTACGTTATTTATACTGCGTGTTCTTTGCAGTTGAATGTATATAATGTTACGGCATGCGGGAGGTGCCCCCTTGGGGCATTGGTTTCTGCGAGTATGTAGAAGAATTACGGCATTTGGAAGAGTGAAGTCCATGGTGTAATGGTATCGCGTCTGACCGGCAATCGGAAGATCCCGGGTTCGATTCCCAGGTGGTTACTTCATTTTTTCATTTGTTCCGTTTTCTCTCTCTCGTCTTGCGCGGAATATCTCCTATACAAGCGTCGTTCTTTACGTTATTTATACTGCGTGTTCTTTGCAGTTGAATGTATATAATGTTACGGCATGCGGGAGGTGCCCCCTTGGGGCATTGGTTTCTGCGAGTATGTAGAAGAATTACGGCATTTGGAAGAGTGAAGTCCATGGTGTAATGGTATCGCGTCTGACCGGCAATCGGAAGATCCAGGGTTCGATTCCCAGGTGGTTACTTCATTTTTTCATTTGTTCCGTTTTCTCTCTCTCGTCTTGCGCGGAATATCTCCTATACAAGCGTCGTTCTTTACGTATATATATATATATATTATATATATATATTTAACTGCAATGACCTTAATACTTATGTCGTTTCTATTCATATATATATATATATATATATATATATATATATATATATATATATATATATATATATATATATATATATATATAAAATAACGTACTTTCACGACGAAGTATAGGGAAGGAAACCACTATTTAGGAAGACGAAAAATTTACGTCTTCCTGAAGAGTAGTTTCCTTATATATATAAGCAGAGCGAGTTCTGTGAGCAGAACTCGGTAAAACTTGAACATTCAAAATAAACTGTTATAAATTATTTCCATCGTTATAACCAAAATTGGTAAAATATGCAACTCCATTTAAAAAAGAAAAAAGACGCCCACTAGATTTTTTAAAGACCGCACACCCATGACCGCCCACGGTTTCTAAGTGACTAACAAAATAAAAAAGGTAGTACGAAGATAAGAATCAATGGCGGAGATTAAGTCTGATAATATAATTTGGGCATACCAAAAATTCTTTCAAAACCATTTTCCACTCTCTCGTATCGCGAATAACGAGTGGGACACAGCAACAATACCCACGGAAACAAGTATACGCATTTAAGTGTGTCTAACCCTTGTGTGTGTGTGTGTGTGTGTGTGTGTGTGTGTGTGTGTGTGATACAGGCTATCACACTCGTGTGTACGGTATAATTATCATTACAACATCAACATGCACCAAGTACATGAATTTTAAGTCCAGACTTTTATAATATTCACTGACGAACAGTCGGATAAAAAAAATGCCGTGGTCATATAACTCGATGTTTATTGCAGATATTAATCGGTTAGGAACATCAAGTTGTACGACATGACTTTTTGATTCGACTGTTCTTCAGTACAGAATGGTATGGAAGGTCGCATTTGAAATCAATCCATGTGGTGCATGTTGGCGTTGTTAAGATAACAGAACTACACCTATTTCGTCGACAAGACCAAACAATCAACATACTAAAAAACTAACTGTACATGCACCAACCAATAACTTTGTGTGTGTGTGTGTGTGTGTGTGTGTGTGTGTGTGTGTGTGTGTGTGTGTGTGTGGTGACCCGAGGTAAAGGGCCAGGATCAGTCATTCATAATAGGTGATCTGCTCGCAATAAACAATTAAATTTCACCAAATGCACTCATTGTAGATAGAATCAGTTAAATTATTTAAATATGAAATGAAGAAAATAATTCCCTTGACACTTGGCCCGTATTGTACATTCTCCAAGTGTAAATAAAGGTTAATATACTCTCAATAAATAATCAAACTGACAGCATGAACAAAAGAAAAAAAAAAGCCCCCCAGCAGTCTAAAATTTTTGAAACTTTACAAAGTATATATATATATATATATATATATATATATATATATATATATATATATATATTATATACATACACACACACACACACACGTGTATATATGTTTTGTTTTATTTTTGGTTAGATTTGGTTTGGTTACGTAAACCTAACTTAACCTGGCCTTATACAACAAAGTAGTGATACAAAAGACAGCACCGAATGGAAGTGAAGGTAACTCTCTCTCTCTCTCATATATATATATATATATATATATATATATATATATATATATATATATATGAATTTCTCTCTTGTCCTTGAAAATGTGAATATATCACGAAAGCGCTCGGAATTCGTGTTTTTTTTTTCCCTGTGGTTGTTTGCCTCGGTGGTGTAGTGGTTACCATTGCTGACTACGAATCCACCGGCTCTGGGTTCGATACCCGGTGACGGCAGTTGGTGCGCAGCAAACCCAGCTGTTTATCCTTCCATACAATAAAATTGATGGGTAGAGATAAACGAGTACTCTGGGTAGCCTATTGTTTAAGACGCTGCTGAGCGGGAGGTCGTGAGATCGAGTCCGGGCGAGGACTTTGTAATTTTCTGACCACCACCCATGGTGGTTCGGGTTCCACATTAAGTTGTTGGTCTAAGGTGGGCCAACAAGCTTGACCTTGTCAGAATGAACAATTCAGGGGGAAGCAAAACCAAGGTGTGTGTATATATAAAACCACCTGTATATACACCTGGCATCGTATATGGGACGACAAAATGTTTAAAAAGTATTAAAGCAGATATATAGAAGTATAAACGAAATAACTGCGGCAATAATAAAATGACTTATTGCAGATGTCACGCCCAATTCATTCCAAACCTCAAAAGTGACAAATAAGCTGCGATTCCACTAACTTTTAAAGCTTTAATTGGTCAAAAAACCCACTTATGATCCACTCTGACTCACCACTCCTCTCAATCGAAAATCATTTGGAATCCCAAACTTTATATATATATAAATTATATATATATATATATATAAATTATATATATATATATATATATATATATATATATATATATATATATATATATATATGTGTGTGTGTGTGTGTGTGTGTAGAACCAGTAGATATAATAATCATAGGAAGCAGTACAATGTTCGATGTATAGTAAGATTCTATGGCATTTACCGATATGCTTGAAAACTAAATGAATTTAGAATTCGGACCAAATTTTGACACTGACAAGGCAAGGTATACGACAGTGATGCACGTTCTTCAGATACAAGTGCGGTAGTTTCTTGGCAGTAGTCTTTGGAGGTCACCATTGACTACAACCAGTTGCGCAATCATTGCTTTCCGTTATCAGTTAAGGAAGCTGAATGAACTTGTGACTAACGTAATTTTTGTAACGGTCAGTGATGAAAGCGCGCGAGACACGGTGAATGCCAGCACTGAATTCACATTGGAAACAATCTAAAAACGGATACAACTGTGAATCAAAGCGAAGATGATCTTCTAACCATGTCTGCGGATTAGAGTGAGTAATGCAGTCTCCCGCTTTATCCAAAACACCATAAGCTCAATTGCATAACCTCGTATCACTCCTGTCCCGGTTGTGAAAGGGTCCGGAGTGACTGAAGAAACCAGGAACTCGATATAAAGTTGGGTTACGCACGAGAGAAAAAAATATTTCGGAAAAAATAAAAAACTAACCACAGACGGATGAGGAGATTGTATCCTTACGTAAGAGCAACGCAAACAGTACCATCACGTAAGCCAAAGTGACTTCGATAAATCCTAATTGAAATCGCCGTTTGTTTTTTTCATCTATTTATCAGTTAACAATGTACTAGTATAGTAGTTTTGCAAAGATAACTAGTTTCACTAAAAAATGTAAAACATTATACAACACTACGCGGCGACACTATAAAAACACCATTTATAAGAGTACCTTAAATCAGGAGTCGGCCGACACGTACGCTCAATACAATACACTATACGACATACGTAACAAAATCAAGATCCATATATTAAAATCACGTTGTACACGAAACGACGACGTAAAAAAAACATAAAACTTACAACATAATTTTTAAAAAATAAAACAAATTACTGTCTAATACAAATTACTCTATTCAAATCATAAGCGCTACATAAACTTGGTTTTAAAAATATATAGCTCCACTTTTGTGTTTTTTTTTGTTTTTTTTAAAGCTTCTGCCCCGTCAAATATCTTCTCCCTTTAAATAATTACAACCCTTTTTCGAGAAGACACTAAATCATTTTAAACGTAATTACGTTATTTCTTTAGTGCAGCCCATCAAAATTGGAATGAAGGGCGAGTCAATGCTCGTTTGTAAGATATCTTCTTACACCTAAAATAGCATTTTTAATTAGAGCATATTTTACTCCTAATTAGCACCTCTACAAACTCTTCCTAATTAATATTAAGGGGTGGGGGAAGGGGGGGGGGGGAGAAAATACGAAGCATTTGTCTGGGAGCGAAATAAATTTATACAATTTCGCGTACTTCGCAGATTCGTACGACTAAATCATGATGCTGCAATGATTTAATTTTTAAATACAACTAAAAGACATTTTGTTTTTTAATAAGCAGTCTCGTATATTACTATTATTATTACTATTACTTCTATTATTACTTATTTCGTTACTAATTTCAATACTTGTACTTTTATTGTCTTATTTATGTATACAGTTGTTACAGAGCCTATTTAGTTTAAATATGTGGGAAGGTTTCATTTACTTGAAAGCATTTATAACGTACACGTTAAAAAAGCGTTATATACAGGGTGCTCACGGAAGAAACGTACAAATTTAGCGTATTTCCAATGGAATTTCTTAGATTATTTCTTTTGTGTGTCCCGAAAAAAAAACAAATCTCTTAAAATTGAAAACGACGGAGAATCAATAACTAATTTTACGTCTTATAGGCCTATATAAGGCCCGCTCGTGTCTTAACATTTACAAACGGTACCTACTGTACACAACATCTTTTTAATTACACGTATGCTTATCCCGTTCGCATTATTGTAAATACTGTTTTTTCAATGTACAGCCCATACCTTATTTATATGACGTAAGTCGTAAAACAAAACAGATTTTGAATTCTGGACATAGTCAACGGATTTTTTCAAGCAGTTTTCTTTACCTTTTAAGTTAGTTATTAACCAAACATAAATAACATTAATCATTAAGCTTTTTTATGAATTTAAAACCATGTATAACAAAATATAGACTATATCAACTTACAGTGATTTCGTTTATTTATTGTTTTTAAAGTTGCAACAGTGCGACAAAACCATATTTAAGCTTGGAAGCGAAAAAGTACTTATGAGCGCAATGATACGAACAACACTAGACACATCTACCAAACGGCACAGTCTATCACCTCTAATTTAGTAACCAATATTACGTTAAAACACTCACCCCCTTTAACAAAAATAATAAAAAATTAAAATAAAATCTATAAAGGAAATTAGGAGAAACCCGTCTAGATAAGGGCTCTGCGCGCCCCCCGATCAATGCGAGGAGTGTTCAATCAAAGCAACACGAAAAAAGTTTGATTCTATTCTCGCTCGAGGTCAATTTACGCGACATTCTTGTTCCGCTTCTTCATTTCCTTTTTGAGAATTCTCCGTCTCCTCCGCAGGGGTGGGTGGGGGGTGAACAAATTCGCCCCATTATAGAACCATTCTCAGGCCAGCCTATAACGAACAACGTTGAATGAAGTCTTCTGGTCTTTAACCGGCTCTACAAGAAAGCTTTCCACCCTATGTACAGTATATACGATTTGCATAGAAAGCACCCCAAGTTCTCGTATGAAAAAGAGCTAAGTCCGTACATGTGCATACATAACGTCATCATTTCGAGTTTTAGAATAAAGATAAAATTTTGAGAAAATATTTACAATAATTTTAACACTGAAAATGTTTCGAACTATTTACATATTTCATTAAAATTTAACCCTTTTTAAGTTTTTAACTTTATAAGAAGAACAACAAACATATTCCTATACACAAATGGTACTCGTTAATGATAATAATTCAATCGAGGAGTAAACGGAATGGACTGCATTCGTCTGGTGACTCTTCTGGTCTGCGCGATGTGCCAGTTTCTGGCCCTCATGATTCATTATTACTCCGATATACAAACCCCTTTTTATATATATATTCCGATATTAACAATTTAACGCAGTACATATGTTAAGTGGACTACTGATATTTACTTTTATTTAATTTTGGTAACAAACTTAATTTCAGTAACAAAACTCCTAACAAAAACCCGACAGACAGCAAAACAGACCAAACACGCAGCCAGCTATATCTTGCCTCTTAAACGGGGACAGAATGAAAAACCAGAGGTATAAAACCAACTTAAATGTAGACAATCCTAAATGCGACGAACGAGAATTAACATAGAAGAATAAACATGGTTATCAGCCCCTAATCTGATAAGAACGGTGCTTTAACCTCAAAGAATAATAATAATAGAAACAACGAATAAATAAGGAGCGACGCACAAAAGCAGTAGCCAAAGATTTAAGAGATACAAAAACCATGTTACGATGCGCAGATAAACTTCCGAACATACTTCCCAATGAATTCGATAAAAGTCCAAAGTTTAAAAACAGAAAAACATTTAAGAACTGAAAAAAAAAAAAAAAAATTATATATATATATATATATATATATATATAATATATATATATATATATATAATATATATATATAAATACAAATCCTATTCACGTTACTATATTAAGTAATGCTACACTTTTAAAAAGCTCAAACGGCTAGCGAAAGCTCCTAAAACGAGTACACAAACGCATCAATCAGAATGGAATCGTATTAGTTCCTAAAACCAATAAATAAGGTAGAAAAACAAGAACAAAAAACCAAACAAGTTCGGTAGTAATTAAAATACATCTACGAGTTTAGTTCGTGGACAAGGGATTGCAATGGGCAACAGAATTAAATTAACGCAAATTAGGTTTAGGCTATATCAGGACCAGAGTTTTTGCGACCGAACAAACTGACAGCGGCTCTTAATTTATTAGCGAAAGATCCGCCGTTTTAACGGGCTTAAAAAGCGGGACAAGAAACGATTTGTACCGAATTACAAATTCGGTAAATAAATTAACTTCATTCAGTAATCATTAATGGTAAAGGCCTTGGGTATTAGGATCAACCTGGCACGGGGATGAGACCCCCCGCCCCAACACCATAAATAAATAACTAAAAATGAAAATGCAGTAAAAACTATTGGCTCGAATTTTACTTCATAAATTACGCTCCCCTTACTGGCTCACACACACACATATATATATATATATATATATATATATATATATGCGGATGACACAAAGATCAGTAGAAAAATAAGAAACCCAGAAGACATAGGATCTCTACAAACCGACATAAACAGAATCTACAAGTGGATGGAAGACAACAATATGAAGTTTAACACCGAGAAATTTCAGCTATTACGGTACGGAAAAAGAGAAGACCTAAAATCTATGGATTATACCCCAAATGGACAGGAAATTCAGAGACATTCCAGAGCAAAAGATTTAGGAGCTGTAATGACAGATGATACGAAATTTGAAACACAAAATAAAATAGCAGTAAACAGAGCAAAGAGAATAATGGGACAGGTATTGAGAACCTTTAAACGAAGGGATAGGAATGTAATGATCCCTCTACTGAAAACCCTGATAATACCCAAATTGGAATACTGCTCGGTCCTAACATCCCCATATAAAAAAGAAGACATTAGACAGCTGGAAGGGATCCAGAGAAGCTTCACAGTCAAGATCAATGGGTGCAAAGAACTAAATTACTGGGAAAGGTTACGAGAACTAGACCTATTATTCACTGGAAAGGAGGAGAGAGAGATACACCATTATTTACACTTGGAAAATAATGGAGAAACTAGTCCCTAATCTTACTCTGAACCCTATAACTCCCCAAACAACGGTGGAAAGTAGAAACGGTAGACTGTGTCGTATTCCCAAATTGAAGGCGAGACAGGGAACATCATTAACCCTGAAAGAAAATAGTTTTGTAGCGAGAGGACCAAAACTGTTTAATCAGTTGCCCAAAGACCTAAGAAACACGAAGGGAGTTGCAGTGGAAATCTTCAAAAGAAGACTAGACGCATGGCTCAGAGCAATTCCCGATGAGCCGGGCGTACCTGGCTATGTGAGGTGGAGAGCGCAAGAATCAAACTCACTACTTCACCAGGCCAACTCGAGAGAAGGGGTGACAAGCTTGATCTTCGCGAAATGAGAGATCATCGCGCGAAACCTTTGTAAGGTTGTAAGGTAAGGTTATATATATATATATATATAACAAGTTGAACATTCCAACTAAAGGTAAAGAAAATTAAAAATTAAAAGAGAAAGTGACGAAGATTTACAAGAACTGAACTCTTTCCTTCCTCTTTGTTCAGGTAAGAAGACTAAACGGAGAAAAAGTTGCAGGGAAATAACAGCACATGAACCTCATACATCTGGCAGATAGAAACGGCCCAAGAAAGATTTAAAAAGGAATCTCGGCTTGAAATTTAATTTAAAAGATCAACGTGAAAGTTACCTCTATCATTAGTGAAGTTATCGATATTTTTAATGAAGACAGATTCGGCCAATTTCTTCTTATTTATGTCCTTTATACAGGGTGTTCAAAAAGTCGCATTACAGATGGAATTTTTTTTTATTTATACATATTAGTTATAATTTAATTAGTATGTTATAAATTTTCAAAGTGTAGTGCGACTTTTTGAACACCCTGTAGTATATTGATAGAGAGCCGAGTTGCTAATATTAATTAGATGATAAAAATTATTAGTTTCCCCAATATAAGCTTCCTGACACTTTCCACATTGAACTTTATAAATATCGGCATTATCTGAAGTAAACCCGAGCGTGTCGTTGAGAAGGTAATTTCTGGTAGTACAGTTTATATTGGTAACCAAATTTATAGAATTAGTCGAGTATTCTTATGTCAGTATTGCATTCTGTAAATAAAACAAGTTTGTTTTTTTTTATTCTCGGGAAGTTTGTGGAGCATTAACTACTATATAAAATTTCTTCTTGGCGAGTTTAAAAGGCCTTATTTATAAAAGCGTGAGGGTAACCTAATTTAGTAAAAGCGTCTTTGATAATATTAATCTCGTTATCTATAAACTGAGGGCTACAAATCCTAAGGGCACGGAGAAATAAAATAATTAAAACACGTCTCTTCGTAGAAACACAATGAGAGGAAAAACAATGCACATACGTATTTGAATGCGTTTTTTCTAAAGACTTTGAATAAGAGCTCGTTCTGAGCTGAGAGTAACTGAAATATCGAGAAAGAGGACTTGTGAATTTTCTTCTTCTCCGAGTGTAAATTTAATCGATGATAAGATGTCATTTAGTTTGCTCAAAATCAAATGAGGATCTAAATTGTTCGGCAGGCCTCGGTGTAGTTGTAGTTAGGGTCGCTGGCTACGAATCCATCCGCGCCGGGATCGAGAACCAGTGACGGCAGCCGGCGCGCAGCAAAAGCCAGTTGTTTACCCTTCCACACAATAAAAAAGAATTGGTTGGTAAATAAATGGGTACCCTGGGTAGCCTAGTGGTTAAGACGCTGGGCTGCTGCTGGGGTGTGGTTCGGGTTCCAAGTTAAACTGTTGGTCTAAGGTGGAGTGACAAACTCGACCTTCATCAGAATGAACAATTCGGGCGAAATCTAAACCAAGGTAACCAAGGACAACAAACGCATCATTAACATAGCAATACCAAACTGAAGAGTCAATTATTATCTGCATTGCTATTAAGTAACGAAACTCTCGCCAAAATTTTAGATTACTGCCTGCCTTTGTTTGAGAAAAAATTGGCACGCTTAAGCTGAGACTCGATGATAAGTTTGAAAAACTCTTTCGTCATAGTAATTGGTTTAGGTTTTCAGACTTCGACAGTATCTTAAATCCTAAACAATTCACCCAATTAACGGTCACATCTACGCATCTTCGATACATTTGTGTGAACATTGGCATAATCACTGGTAATTCACCGTTCTGTTTTTATACGTATACAAACCGTGTCGTAGATTCACGAGATAGCTACAACGGTAAAATAAATTTAATTAATTGAAATTGCTAACATGACATTTACTCCAGATTATTTGATTTTGTTAAATGTTGCTTTGATGTTTTAATTCAATTGGAATTAACTTTAACTATCACGAAGCCGATCTGTTCCATAAAAATTTTGTAATTCACCTTTGGTCACTAATAATTTAGTTATTCGCGAGCCGAACCGATTACCCTCGTATCCATCTCTGGCATACAGGGTGTCCACAATGTCTCGTCACCCCAGTAAAATACTAACTGATTTTCGTTTTTCTTTCAGGCCCATTTGAAATGTGTGATAGTGGCAACTACACGATTGAACAACGCGTAATGGCTAGTACCTGGGTGCATGAGCGACCACGTAATGGCAAAACCATTGAAAATATTCGTGCAGACTTCTAGGACCAATTCAATCGTGCAGCTTCTCTAAAAAGGACACTGTCGAGATGGGAAAAGAAACTTCGCAACAAGAACTGTAAAAGATAAGCCGAGAACTGGCAGGCCATCTAAGTGATAAATGGGTCTGAAATAAAAACTAAAATCAGTTGGTATTTTACCGGGGTGACAAGACATTGTGTACACCCTGCACTTCATAATAACTGATCACCAAATCACTAATCATTTACACCCACTACAAGCCAACTCGAACGCTTAATCCCGAGTCTATACATCATCAATCACGTGATTCTATCATTCTTTATCCCTCACAGCAATGAAAAGTCTCGTTGAAATAACAGCTAATCGAAACTAAATTGCGCGTCAATGGCAACTCCACTGATTGTCTTTTCGCTCCCATATTTCCAGAACTCCTTTACATTAACGACTGAAAATAGGTTACATTGTGGGACACCCTCACAACCCTTAATTAGAATCGTTCTAAGAACCCGATTAATTAATAATTGTCATAACTTTTGGTTCTCCCCTTCATTTCACTCCTCCTCAACAAACTTGAAGCGACTTTGACTCTCCAGATAAGCATAGCATCATGTAATTAAATTTAATAACCCGAATCCAGTTGTTCTATAACAAACTCACCTTTACCTCTGTCGACGCAAGAAAACACTGTCTTAGCACCACTACAAACCTTATACATTCTACGACTGATCTCAAACTGATTTCCATCCTAAATCTTTCACTTCATTCGGTAGCTCTCTTAACAATTCTACACTATCCTCATTCGGATCAACAATTGGCACACACCAACACGATCCTCCAAGAACAATCCCGCTCTTTATCTTACATTCGACCCTTCATCCACACAGACGCATCGACCATCCCATCACTCTCCTTCTACGTCAACCGTGCCAACACCCGAGGTGCGGCACCCCAATTCAAAATTCTCCACGTTCTGAGGAAGCACTGAACCGCGCCCAACCCGTTAACTGTGGTTCTCAAAATTGAAGTTTGTTAGTGATTATATTAATTACGTATTTAGTTCAGCTTATTAATAATCATTAAATTACTTTTAAATAATATATTTTACTTTTATTTATGTATGAATTCTTTAAAAATGGAGGCAGTGTCACAATGGTCATAAAATTCCACGTGCCTAATGAGTTCGTCATAACTATTTTTCTTTCACATAGCCTAATTAAAAAAGATTTTTACATCATCTCCGAACCGCTTGCCAATTTCACAGGTCAACAAAAAATTTTTTTTTCGTTGCCAAGGAAATTCGTACGAATTTAGGGTATTTTGGGGTTGCTGAATTCCAAAATGAAAGTAGTTTTTCCGAATTGGCTCTAGTTCTTGAGATAATGAATACCCTCAATTAATAGGAAACGTAACCATAACGCGTGCATATGGGAAACTATCGGAACATTCTAGATGGTGAGACCGAATAAAATGCCATTATGTATTTCATGTGTTTACTTTTGTATGATTTGAGACAATTTCAATGCGATTTGTAAGTAGGCTCCGCCTGAACATTAAATTTTTTGCATTTTTACGTGTTTCAATGGGGTACCAATTATCTCATAAATTAGAGCCAATCTAGCAAAACCGATGTCATATTCGGAATCAGCACCACAAAGTTACCCCAAAATCACTCTAATATGATTGGCAATAAAATGAGTGTTGACCAGTGTTTTCAATATCGTGTGGCTAACACACAGTGGGTGTTGACCACATATTCCATAAATTTCCTTCCCTAATCCATAGCTGACATCGTAAACCTTACAGTCCAAAGCAAACGCATATTTTTATAATATCAATCGTCACTTCGTTCAACAAAGTCTCTCTATTCCTCATTAATTTTTATGGACGGTTTCTCCGTTTTTATTTTTCTCAAGATTCTTGTCCGACCATAGACTCCACATTTGATTCTTTTCAAACATCAAACTCTAGGGCAAAGGTCCTTTAGTTCCGCCTCAAGTCACGACATTACTCGCGCTTCGGTTGGCTAATTTCCACGCAGGTTCTTACCAATTAAAAGTTCAGATTTGTTATATCGCTCCACCCTATTCGGCGGACTGTTATGTCATAGGCATATAACGGAAAGGATCGCCCAAAGAGGTCGTTCCCGAACCCTAAAATCCCTACCTACCAGAGTTATTTAGCCTAGAGCAAAGGCTTTTTCGAGGTTCTCGTCATTCCTGGGTCCTCATGCTGAGGCCGCGCCTTGGGCAACCGCCCGTGAAACTTTCTGAAATTCGAGTGATGCTACTTCGCACAGAAAAAAAAAATTCTAAGTAACTTTCAGCGAAAAATAGTTCCAGTGCATCTACAGTAACTCGCGCAATTTATCAAGCACCTATTTAAGTTACTGTAATTCCGATTCATGTTATTGAATGTTCCTCACTCCGTATTCTCTATTTTTATAATATTCTATAATTGTTCTTCACGTACCAACATAAAAGTAAAAAATATAACGTCCACTTCATATCACCAAACTGTTCCATTGTACGTTATATTAACCGCGAGAACTATCCCACTTGATTGCAATTAATTTATCGTTTTGTATTCATCACTTCAATGGATT